>CAKJTW010000459.1:0-58036 GCA_917880005.1 Nanger dama | reverse complement strand
GGTACTAAGTTCCTTTGAAATGTCAAAAAGTGTAATAATTAAAGTCTAGGTATAGATGATATTAAAGAAAACTTCATTTGAGTTAACACATTATATCAAAAAAGTTATATATGTTTATTCAGTTTGATATTATAATGAGAGATTTTAAATGACATAACACATAAAATAAAGTTACAACCATTGAGGAATTCAAAGAACAATTATTTTGAAGAAAGAAACTTATAGAACTCAGGATTTATAAAATAATAAAGATAGCTTTAAGACCAACATTGTTTTTAAATTATTTTCAAGGATTACATTGCTAATTTTGATCAGATATACAAATATACTTGAAATATACCTTGTTCTACTCTTGAAAAATTCAAACTCAAATATTACCTATTTCATGTCATACAAGATTTGATCACCAAAATGTCTTATCTGTACAATTAGAAACTGTATTTTATATAGCAATGGAAATAACTTTATTCAAGTAATGGGTGAAATTGCTCATACTAAATGTTTTTATTCATAAAATGATAAAGATTAAAATTCTATTCTTTTGTATATTAATCTTTTCTCCCTTTTCAGATTGACAGCTTTAAAAAAGTGTCTGTTTCTTTTCTCAATTTCAGAATCAAATAATGAAGACCATATTAAGTAAACAAGCATTTTCTAGGTTCTATATTGTTCCCAAGTAGGAAAATAGTCTCAGTGCTTCCATTCCAGATCATGTAATATCAGTGGAAAAATAAAAGGTAAATGAAAGGAATGAGCCAAATTGCAGCACTATGTGCTACAAAGTTGTGTGTGTTCTCCCTATTAGTTCTACAGAGTGGATGTGATACTATTATTGAAATTACTGGCAGAAAATTCTTGAAGAATTCACATCTAAGAGTCTGGGATTTTTATATCACTGTGATGATTGCTTTAATATTTTATTCCCTCACTAACCATGTGATACAAAGTCAAGGTAAATTAGAGAGCAGTTTTTCATAATGGTAAGACAGAGTGAAATTTAGAAGAATAAAATTTAGTTTTTAATGACAAAAATAATAGCTAGCTTTTGAATAGACTTTCTATGAATGCCAAAACATCTTTAATTTGCTTTACATGTATCAAATGAATTAATTATTATAGCACTCTTAACTGTTGGTACAACTGTGAGTCAGCTTTACAGCCAAGTGGTCTATGGCACAGGGAAATTAAGCAATTCACATTGTCACACAGCAGGCAAGTGAAGCCGTGATTCGATTGCAGGCCATCTTGTCAGGATTGTAATTTTTGTCCATGACACAATATTGAGACTATGCTTGCATGGAAAAACTTGAAACATAAAGGATGTGGAAATGAGAAGCAGGGCTGGGAGTCATGTTGAGTCAAGTGAGGCCTGGAGTGAATATTTAAGGAGGCAGTCACTTTAACAATGGTACAATGCAAAGTCAGCCCTGAAACTCTGAAATTCTGTACTAGAGGAGTCTCATTCCTTATTTAGCTAAGACCGTATTCTACTCCTGGCTCTGATGAAAGGGAAAAAATGCAAAAATGTAACCATCAACAAGTAACTCAATAACTCTACCAAAAACAATTTTTCTAGGGAGTGTGTTACAACCCTGGCAACTAAAGATTTAAGAACATTATACCATATTAATAATTATAATTATAGGACCGTAACTTACACATAAACATATTAAAAGTGATAAGTAATTTTATCAATAATATCATATTTAATTATCTCAAATAAGAAAGCAAAGAAAATATAAATAATTACTTAATATAACAGATGATAAATAATGGAGTTAGGATTCAAACTTAAGTATGATTTAAAAAATAAGCACTGATTTGCAATCACAAAAACAGTGTGCAAATGATCAATGTATCCATCATTGCTAAATCTCAATATCCTAGCTCAAGAAAAGTGAGTTTAGAAACTGTTTTCTGAATTATTATTATTTTCTGAGGAACAACAAAGACATCAGAGAGGCACACAGAACACAGGGTAAAGCATGACAAGAAGTATCACACAGCTAGTGAACACAGTCCAGGTGACCCCTGTTTTCCCAGAGTGACCCTCTTAATTGCTTCTATCTGTATCTATTCCCACACAACTTTTCCAGAATAAAACCCGCTGATAGCCCCCATATAGTATCTTACTGAAATATATGTATTTTATTCCCCTATGTACAATTAAATAAAATATTCTCTCATTTTTTAAAAACTGCCTAATAATGTGAATTGTATATAAGAACATGTATGATCAAGATTATCAAGTGATGGGAGGGAAATGAAGAGTTGAAATATGTAGCTGAAAATAAGGAAGATAATTTCTGTTATATTAACAGTTCTTTTTTTTTTTTTTTATTTATTTATTTATTTTTTTAAAAATTACAATACTGTATTTGTTTTGCCATACATTGACATGAATCAGCCATAGGTGAACACAATCTCCCAATGTCGAAGCCCCCTCCCACCTCCCACCCCACATCCTCTACTTGAATCATCCCGTGCATCAGCCCCATGCATCCTGCATCCTACATTGAACATAGATTGGCGCTTCGTTTCTTACAGGAAAATATACATGTTTCATTGCCATTCTCCCAAACCATCCCACCCTTTCCCTCTCCCTCAGAGTACAAAAGTCCACTCTATAACTCTGTGTCTCTTTGTTGTCTCACATATAGGGTCATCACCACTGTCTTCTAAAATCCATATATATGTGTCAGTATACTGTATTGGTGTTTTTCTTTCTGGCTTACTTCACTCTGTATAATCGGTTCCAATTTCATCCATCTCATTAGAACTGAGTCGAATTTATTCTTTTTAAGGGCTGAGTAGTATTCCATAGTGTATATGTACCACAGCTTTCTTATCCATTCATCTGCTGATGGACGAAGAGTTATAGAGAAATGCAATAAAATTGCCAAAAAATGTAAATATTAAAGAGAATTCCCTAGAAGTCCAATGATTAGGACTTTGTACTTTCACTTCAGTCTCTGGTTGAGGTACTAAGATCCCATAAGCCATGAGACATGGCCACAAAATAATGTAAGTATTTAAAACTGAGATAACATAGCAAGACTGTGGGTCTATCTTCAATGATTATCAATTTGTCCAATGCCTGTGCTGATCAGAGCATTTGGTGCTTCCCTGGTAGCTCAGCTGATAAACAATCCACCTGCAATGTGGGAGACCTGGGTTTGATCCCTGGGTGAGGAAGATCCCCTGGAGAGGGGAATGACAACCCACTCCAGTATTCTTGCCTAGGAAATCCTATGGATGGTCAAGCCTGATGGGCTACAGTCCATGGGATCACAGAGTCAGACAAGACTAAATGACTAACACTTTAACTTTTTTGACTTTGGACTGTATTCAGAAAGAATGCCCTAAAAGATATTTCAAGGGAGAGTGTATGGTGATAACACATGGATTATAAACTGAGAAAAGAGAAATGCATAAATAATAAAATTCTCAAATTAGAAACAATTGCATTGATCATGGAAATCAATCTGGATATCCTGATACAATTTATAAAATAGGCACCAGCCCCTGATGGTAAAACTAAAAAGCAGATAATACATTTCTGCCTTTTCACAGATGCAACACCAAGAAAAAGCACCAAAAGGTAATCTCACTAAATTGATGGAATTTGTTCTCCTGGACTTTGCTGATGTTCCTCATCTCCAGGGGTTTTTATTTGGACTGTTCTTACTCATCTATATATTCATCTTGATGGGCAATGGCATCATATTTCTGATAACAAAACTAGACCCTGATCTTCAGACCTCCATGAATTTTTTTCCTTGGCAATTTTTCCCTTTTGGAAATCTGCTATGTGTCTGTTATGCTCCCCAGAATGCTCACGAGTCTTTGGACCCAAAGAACGATTTCTTTAGTTGCTTGTGCCACACAAATGTGCTCCATTCTTATACTTGGGGCCAGCGAGTGCTTCCTTCTGGCCATGATGGCCTCTGATCACTGCGCGGCCATTTGTAGCCCTCTGCACTGTCCTCTAGTCCTGTCGCTCAGTCGCGTTCAACTCTGTGACCCCATGGACAGCAGTAGCCCGCCAGGCTCCTCCATCCATGGGATTTTCCAGGCAAGAACACTGGAGTGAGTTGCCGTTGCCTTCTCCAAGTCATGAACTGCAAGGTGTGTATCCAGCCAATGGCTGGCTCCTGGGTCAGTGGCATCCCAATCCAAATAGGCCAGACAGGCCAGATTTTCTCTCTGCCCTTCTTCTTCTGTGGCATCCCTCCCATACTCAAGCTGGCCTGTGGGGACGCTTTTCTGAATGAAATGTTGCTTGCTGTTTGTTTTGGCTCCATTTCTGTTGATACTTGTCTCTTATGGCAGGATCATCTCCACAGTCCTTAAATTGCCATCAGCCACAAGTCGAGGCAAAGCCTTTTCCACCTGCTCCTCTCATCTTACGGTTGTGGCATTGTTCTTCAGATCAGGCCTGGTCACATATTTAAGACCTGAGACCCAAGGCTCAGCAGGAACTGACAAAGCTTTCTCTCTTCTACACGATTGTGACGCCTGTGTTTAACCCCATGATATACAGTCTAAGGAGCAAGGATGTCATGAGGGCATTGAGACGTGGCCGTGCAAATACCTCAGTTCATTGAAAAACTGACTTGTATTTCAGAAGTTGATTTCTTATATTTTTGTTATAAATTTTCAATATTTATCTTAACTCAATTTATCTGTCTATAAAGTGGTAGTTATTACCAAAATAAAAATTACTGGTAACACTGAGAAACCTTTCTGTCTCCAGTTATACAGTTGTGTATGGATCAACAAATAGCAAATCATTCACTTGGGAATTCTCTAACCTTCTTGTGAAATGTTCTCTTGTAGTAGGAACTTTAGACAAGAATTGCTTTAATAGGCCCAGTTGTAATACAGACTCAGTTATATCACTTATTTGAAAGCATATTATTCAGTTCCATAGAGTTGTCACAGAAAATTTTTAAAACTAAGTTAGTAATGGGCATTAATTAAAATGTTATGTATAGTTTGGCCTAGCAATTATTCTACAGAGCAATAATTTCTTAGAGTGAAAAGTGCCTCTCATTGGGAATGTAGTTTAATAAATGATGTTGTACAATGATATTAGTAATTATTAGGCATCATTTATGTGTATATCAGATTAAATAATAATATGATTTGTTGAGCTGATGAAAGGTATTATTGAAGTCTTTACATATAATAAGATGAGCTTGGAAAAAGTGATGGGAATATTCACAAGTCATGATTTTTTAAATATATTTTCCTAGAGATGATAGTGAGGATAGGAAAGTTAGGGGAAAAAGGAAAGGATTTAAATTTTTGTAAAAGTAAGTATCTGCTATAAAAGCACAAGTATTATACACCTTAAACCTTACATACATACACATATTAGAAATGGTCAGTACAAAAATAAACATCATTAATTATGGAAATCACAGAGTAAATCATTCTATTTTTCCCTTTGTTTTATTGTACAGTTTATTACAATAAGCTTGTGCTATTCAGGTAATCAAAATAACAAACAATTTGTATTCATTCTGGACAAGGAAAATCACAATTATTAGTTGTGTCTGCTATTTCTGTAGTTATATAATTTTCAAAATTCCATATATATATATATATATAAATATAAAATAATCCTTCCCTTAGACAGGCAACAGATCATTGCAGAAATATGACCTGTAACCAGTACTCAAAGTTAAAAAAATATGATGAAGCTTGAACAGTTGCTTTTAAAGTTTATTCCCATAAAAATATATGTCAGTTTTGTTCACATTTATATGGAGCTGGCTATTTCCAGATGGATAGGGAGGTGCAGTACCACTTTCTCCTTGGGAGAAAGCAACCAGATGACATGTGACCAATTCTGATAATAAAGTGAAGAAAGAAAAACCAACTCTTACTGAGAACCAAGTAAACAATAAATCACCAAGATTCTCAGACAATATAGCCATCATAACCTACTAAAATCTAATGGGGATGATTGAATACAGGGGAGATTAAGAGAAAGAGAACTATAATAACAGCAACAACAAAATTCCAGGAAAATTTGTAGGCAGAAGTTGGATAAATCCTGAAACTATCATATGTTGAAAAGATTGAGACAAAAATTAAGAAATCCTCTCTTTTTCTCTCCCTCCTGCTTAATTAAAAAAAAAGAAAACTTTTTAGAGAGAAGAGATAACTAATGAGGGGTGGGCAACATTTAAAAATATTGATAGATCGAATAGATGTGATTGGATCTCTCTCCTTTTATAGAGAAGGGCAAATAAGAGTGATATTTTGGAGCATTATGACTTTTTGGGTAGATACTGAAGGTGCACAGCTAAAAATGTCAGTGGACAGCTTCAGAAATTATTTTCTCTTTGGCTTGGCAACTAACAAACCATAGCTAAACTAGTTACCACATTTAGTGGTAATAGCTTTCAAAAATCTGTATCTGTATCACTGGTTTTGAAAACACAATGAATGTGTGCAAATACTACCACTGCTTTGTAAATTATAAACCTTTATTAGCAAGATAATCTTTTGTTACTACTTTGCATTGTACTATTTCCAGAGCAAGTCACTTATAATTTTGAGAAACTAAGCACACACAATTTTATTATTTAGAAACATGAAAACAGATATTCATTTATGTAGGTATACATGCTTGTCTGTGTGTGTCTGTGTGTGTACTTTAGGAGAATATTGCTCTTGTGGACTGAAGTCAACTGACAATGAAGGATGGGAAGGTCAATAATATGTGCAAAATCTTTCCAAGATTAACAGCCTGAATTGGGGAAAGTGAAAAGTGAATATGTCTTCATTGTGCATCTGGATTGTATTAATAGCTATGGATTCTTTGCTGGAAAAGAATATTCAGGAAATAATGGTAGACATCTCTTTCTTTCCTTCCTTTAAAGATATCTGCATATTTATATTTATATAGGTATCATACATATAATTGTTTCTTGGAATAGTGTTTTGCTATATGTAACCCTTATATCGATAAACTGTTTCTTTAGCTGTGACATGAAAGCATGTAAGCTTATTTCACTATCATATAATTAGTATAGAGAACATATATAGAAATAGAATAATAGAATTGGAAGATAAAGAGAAGGTGAACATATGGTCTAAGGGAAGAGTTGGAAAAAATATGTTATGAAACAAACTTTGAGAGAGATAATGTTGAAATTTCAAAAAGGAAGATGATTGAGCTTTGCCATAATAAGCTTTACACACAAAAGATATACATATTTATATATGTACATTTATATTTTGTGTTTAAAGCATTTAGATAGATGATACATAGATAAAAAGAATTTGTGTGTGTGCATGCAATAACACAGATGTGAACTTTTCTAGGTGGATTCATTGAAGTAATTATATTTAGAATAATTAAGGTTGTCATATATGGCCTTCCCCAGTGGCTCAGCAGTAAAGAATCTGCCTGAAGGGCAGGAGCTGCAGGAGACGTGGGTTTGATCCCTGGATTGGGAAGATACCTTGTAGAAGGGCATGGCAACCCATTGCAGTATTCTTGCCAGGAGAATCCCATAGATAGAGGAGCCTGGCTGGCTACAGTCCATAGGGTGGCACAATCAGACACAATTGAAGTGACTTAGCATGCACACACAAGGTTGTCACATATTTATATTTTTGTTGCTATTCAGTTGCTCAGTTGTGTTCAACTCTTTGTGGCCCCATGGACTGCAGCATGGACTTCCCTGTCCTTCACCATCTCCCGGAGCTTGTTCAAACTCATGTCCATAGAACTGGTGATGCAGTCCAACCATCCTGTCCTCTGTCGTCCCCTTCTCCTCATGCCCTCAATCTTTCCCAGCATCAGGGTCTTTTCTAATGAGTCAGCTCTTCGCATCAGGTGGCCAAGGTATTGGAGCTTTACTTCAGCATCAGTCAGTCCCTCCAATGAATATTCAGGACTGATTTTCTTTAGGATGGACTGGCTTGATATTCTTGCAGGTCAAACTACTCTGAAGAGTCTTCTCCAACACCACAGTTTAAAAGCATTAATTCTTCGACACTCAGCCTTCCTTATAAAATGTGTCTTTGAGGGTCATTAGTCTGTGACAGCCAACATACTTGAAAAAACAGAGACTCAGTTAATAACTGCCTCATATATTGCATTTCCATACTGAAAGCATGTGTAAACATCAGCAAGCCACTGAATGTCTTAGATTAAATAAAAAGAGAAAGAGCCTTGAGATAATCTCTGTTCCTTTCTTTCAAGTGAGGTCTTGTTTAGAATTGTAAGTAAAATCAAATGACTAACAAAAACACTATCTATCAGTGTGATAAAGAATGGTAGATGACAATGAAAAAACATATTAGGAAAAAATAGTTAATTGAATTAAAGAATGTTTCTAGAATCTTGAAAATCAAGTAAGGAGAATCAAGAAAGGAAAGGAGATAGAGGAATATGCGTTCTATGTAAATTCAGAGCCAAATTAAATGTTCCATGTCAGCAAATAGTGGCAGGTCCTGTAAGCCAAGGATAAGAGCAAGTATTTATTCATGCATGCGTATCATGAGACACCAAGGCAGAATGAACTCTGCCTGAAGGTTTAAGAAGGCAGGGAAGTGTGAACATTGTTGTAAGAGAATTTGTATTAATAATATTGTTAAAATAATTTCAATATTTAAATGAGTAGCCTTCATTCTATGGAAAACTAGATGTTGGCAAATGCTTCCTTCTCCAAGATTTTTAAAATTTCCAAAAGGCTCCTTGAATCCAAGATATTGTGTTCATTGCTTTGACATACTTGATGATAGTAGATGATACTGCTATTTTATAGACAGAGAAATTGATACAAAAGAAAAGTTGAGATACTTGAGAATGCACAGATGATAATAAATTCAAAACAAAAATCAGTTATCTTAATTGTAGGACTGATACTGTTTTATTTCATTACAATTTGCTTATCTAAGTGTTCAGGGAAAGAATTACTTTGTTGTTCAGTCTCAAAGTCATGTCCAACTGTTTGTGACCCCATGGACTGTAGTATGCCAGGTTCCTCTGTCCTCCACTGTCTCTCAGAGTTTGCTCAAGTTCATGCCCATTGAGTCCATGATGCTATCTAATTATCTCATTCTCTGCCACTTCGTTTTCCTTTTGTCTTCAATCTTTCTCAGCATCAGGGTCTTTTCCAATGAGTTGATTCTTTGCATCAGGTAGCCAGTATTGGAGCTTCAAATTTAGCATCAGTCCTTCCAATGAATATTTAGGGTCGATTTCCTTTAGGACTGACTGGTTTGACCTCCTTGCATCCAAGAGACTTCTTTAGCATCACAGTTTGAAAGGGAAAGAATAGCACTCCCGTAACTATTATATCTTCACTTTCTTTATCACCATCAGTAATGTATTTAATTTTTGACACATTAAAAAAATAGATGAAGTAGGTTAAGATATTTACACTCATGTGTGCCATGTGTGTGTACTCACTCAGTCATGTCCGACTCCTGCTAACCCACGGGCTATATAGCCCACCAGGCTTCTCTGTCCATGGAATTTTTCATGCAAGAATATTGCAGTGAGTTGCCATTTACTTCTCCAGGGGATCTTCCCAAACCAGGAACTGAACCTGCATCTCCTTCATTGGCAGGCAAATTCTATACCAATGCACCACCTAGGAATCCCCACAAGCCCTAGAAAAATAAAAATCCAAATTTATAAATCAAATGTTATAATTAAACTGTTAACTCGTTTAAAGAGAAATTAACCTGAAGAAACAAAATCTACAAAAGGAATTAAATCTATAAAGTGACATTATCATTAGATAAATAAATGATGTTGTCTACAAGTATTAGTAATAATTTTTAGTTATAGAGACTGAGTATCCCTTGAGTTACACATTTGAAAGAGAGAAGCAGGTGTATTCTTGAAGTGTTGATTCTTTTTTCTTTTCTGTTAGGATATTTATAATGGATTAATTCTTGATTTTATCTGTCAGTTCAGTTAAGTCGTTCAGTCGTGTCCGACTCTTTGCAACCCCATGAATCACAGCACGCCAGGCCTCCCTGTCCATCACCAACTCCCGGAGCCTGCCCAAACCCATGTCCATCGAGTCGGTGATGCCGTCCAGTCATCTCATCCTCTTTCCTCCCCTTCTCCTGCCCTCAATATTTCCCAGCATCAGGGTCGTTTCAAATGAGTCAGCTATTTGCATCAGGTGGCCAAAGTATTGGAGTTCCAGCTTCAACATCAGTCCTTCCAATGAACACCCAGGACTGATCTCCTTTAGGATGGACTGGTTGGATCTCCTTGTAGTCCAAGGGACTGTCAAGAGTCTGCTTCAACACCACAGTTCAAAAGCAGATTTTATCTGTACCCTCTGGTTAATTTCATATACATTACTGAAAGATCAGCTGGTAAGGATTAGTTATATTCATACTAATTTAAATACAGCTTATAGACAGGCAGTGTTAGGCATTTTTTATGCATATATAACTATTTGTGGTATTAAGTAATTATGTGTGAATCTTTGCTTGGAAAGTGAAAGTTGCTCAGTCGTGTCGGATTCTTTGCAGCCCTATAGACTATACGGTCCATGGAATTCTCCAGGCCAGAATACTGGAATGGGTTACCTTTCTCTTCGTCAGGGGATATTCCCAACGCAGGGACTGAACCCAGGTCTCCCGCACGGCAGGCAGATTCTTTATCAGTTGAGCCGTAAGGGAAGCCCGAGAATACTGGATTGGGTAGCCTATCCCTTCTCCAGGTATCTTCCTGATCCTGGAATCGAATTGGGCTCTCTATCAGGGAAGCTGTTAATTTTCATCTAAATTATTAATCTGTTCCTTGATATTAAGTGTAAAAAAGAATCCACACATAGATTTTTTTTTCATTGCAACTTTGTTAATTCAAGTAAGCTCTAGCAAAGATTCTAAGTAGGAAATGCATTTTGGAAATCGGTATGAAGCACAGTGATGAAAGCAGTATGACAGCGCTGCGTCAGATGTTTGATATTCAGTTTTTATCACTCTTGGAAGAAGTGGGAAGAAAAGATCCAGATATTCACCTCCCTCTGGTTACACATGGAACAATTTTCTTAATTTATACTGAGAAAGTGGATGTAGTGAAAGGTTTTCATTCTATTTTAAAATTATTGTTCACAAACATATGACTTATAATTTAGTCTTGTGTTCATTCCTCACCACATATCTAATAAAAATTCTCCTATGAGAAATGAATGTGTCACAAATACAAATGGTGGTACCAGCATATTTGTAAATAATTTATAAGTTATCAAGGCAAAGTATTTTTTTTCTACACATTTTAAGCAAAATTCTAGCAGTTTGCTTATCTGAAAGTGTTAGAGTTGGGTAAAACTTAAAAGGCTATGAAAAAATGGATTTGTTTTAAAGAATAAAACACAATTAATTTTCTTATTTAAAATGTAGTCAAACTGACTTCAGGCAGAAAAACCTCAAAATACGTAATAATAGTAAATGACAACATAATAATTGGGAATAATTACACTATCAGTAAACAAGGGAAGAGTGAAATTAAATCATATTTCTGTGAGCCCTCTGAGACAAACATTAAAAAGTGACCTTTCACATCTTCACAGTGTTTTCTTTTTTTATTATTTATTTATTTTTTATTTTACTTTACAATACTGTATTGGTTTTGCCATACATTGACATGAATCTGCCACAGTGTTTTCTTAATAATTTTTTCAAAGCTCCAATTACATCCTTAGTCCTAAGACTGTATATCAAGGTGTTAAACACTGGCGTCACAGCAGTGTAGGAAACAGGACGTTTTGTCGGTTCCTGCGGGATGATTTGATTTAGGGCGTAAATACGCTATAGTCACCGAGCCAAAGAATAAAAGCACAACGGTGAGATGGGAAGGGCAGGTGGAGAAGGCTCTGGACCGGCCTGTGGCTAAGCGCAGCTTTCAGACGGCAGAAATGATTTTGACATCAGAGCCCGGTATCAGGAGGAAAGGAATCGTGGCAAACAGCGCAGCAACCGCAGAGACACAAATTTATTAAGCGCAGTGTCCCCACAGGCCAGAGTGATCAACGGGGGATGTCACAGAAGAAGCGGTCGATCTGGTGTGAAGCACGCAAGGGCAGTGAGGACACCCGGCATGTCTGTGCTGTCGGGACTGGAATTCCCGCGCCCGGGCGCCAGCAGCCGACTGCAGGCCCGGCCTGTGATTGGTGAGCAGAGGGCGGCGCAGAGGCTGCACGTGGAGGCGCAGGGCTCAGGCCGCGCTCCCAGGAGCAGCGCGCCCGGAGCAAGGAAGAAGCGCGTCTGATGGCGCAGAGGCTGCGCATGGACGCCCAGGGCACAGGCCTCGCCCCCAGGAGGAGCGCCCCGGAGGCTCGAGGAACAGGAAGCGCGTCTGACGGCGCAGCTCAGCGAAGAAACGCTTCTGTCCTGAGTCCAAAGCGTGACTAGCATCCTAGGGAGAGTGACAGATACGTAATAGATTTCCAGTGACGAGAAATTTGCAAGGAAAAAATACAGGGGCGTCTGGAGCATAGAGTCTACCCTCGTGATTATTATGATAAGACTATTTCCTGTTAAGATGAATATGGAGAAGAGAAAGAAAATTCCAAATAGAAGTCCCTGGAGGTTTGGAAGATCCGAAAATCCCAGGAGAACAAATGCCATGACTGAAGAGAAATTGCCTTCTGCTGTTTGGTCTCCTGGAAGCATCTGCTATATATATATATATATATATATATATATATATATATATATATATATATATTACATATATATATATATATTATATATATTATATATAATTAATGTAAAGTCCTCTATCTCTCTGAGTTGCAGTTTGCAAGTGACAACGTGTGCACTGCACTTTCAAAACTCACTAATTTGAGTCCTAGAAAAGCATCTAAATTTGATATTAAGCTGTAGTTTAAAGAAGTTCATTCTTTCACAAAAAGTAATCCATCAGAAAAGAGTAATTTCTGGAATTAGGTCTGCTGATAGATGGCTGTATTTTCCTGTTACTGATAATGAAATAATTGATGTTGCATTTTGTTATTCAGCTTTGTGAGGAATATATAGCAAGAAATTTGACAGTTTTATTTAGAATAACCTTTCCATCAATTCTTTTTCATGTTATTTTTTTAAAATTAATTGTATTTATTTATATTTTTATTTAAGCTATTCAAATATTTTTTAGTCATCATGCAACTATAATTAAAAAATAAGCCAGAAAAAGTGATTTGGGGGATGATCTTTGTGATTTTTTTGTGTTATAATAGTTGGTATAGTCAGTTTATTTCAATTGAAAGAGTCATAAAGAACTCAGCCAAAGAGGTTTTTTTAATCAAATCTCAAACACTGATTTTGCATTTGAGTGATAATTCTTGCAATCGACAGCCATGCTTTCAATAAATTTCAACATAAAAATGTTATATAAATCGACTAAGATCAAAGCAAATAAA
Organism: Nanger dama; assembly: GCA_917880005.1. NCBI lineage: Eukaryota > Metazoa > Chordata > Mammalia > Artiodactyla > Bovidae > Nanger > Nanger dama. The sequence continues at coordinate 44,618 of CAKJTW010000459.1, read as the reverse complement.
AGGCATTATTAAAGACTGAATTTTAGGCATGCACAACTCAAAATCCAGGTTACTTTTACTGCAACAGATAATTTCAGAGGAACATAGAATGTATCATTTATATATACTTCTCCTTCCTGGGAACTAACATATATAAATAACCCAATAAGTGTTTGATTTATGAATGGATAACAATATTCAATATTAATTAGATTACTGTATCCTCCACTAATGATTGGTATGGGATGCACTATTCTCATTGTTGTGTTTTGTGTTCACTTCTGTCTGCACATTGATGTCTTGTCTTAATTCTTCTCCAATGTTGTGATAATATCCTTCTTCCATATTTTCTTAAGTATTTTGGGGAAAACAAATCAGAGAAAAGTAAAAATAACAATTGAAAAACAAATTGAAAATTAGCAGTCTATAACTGAGTACTAATTTGCTTGACTAAGATTTGAGACAAGTTCTTAATAAGATGCAATGATAAGTAATTTTTGAAATTTCCACACAATTGTGAATATTAAATAGAAATTGCATGATAAAAGTTTTTGAAATGTAGAGAAGTTATTAAGCAAGTTCTATCCAATTTCTAATTCCCTCCTTAAATATTATAGTAGCATAAAATCTTTTGTTCATATAAAAATACTGAGGATTTTCTCCATGAATTTGGAATATTTTCCAGGTGGTGTCAGGGATACCATTCATGTATGGCTTTGTTATAATACTGAAAAATATTATGTATTCATCTATGACAGTGAAAGATGTATATACTGATCACACATTGTGCTGGACTCATATTATTTCTGTTTTAATCACCTAAACAAGTGTACAAACCAAACAGTTGGTGACTTCAAATTCCATTCTAAGTCCACTATTTATTTCAGACTTTGATTAACAGTTTCTATTTGTGTTAAATGATTTTATGTTTACTTTCCAAAACAGTTTAATTGAAGTTACAGTGTTCTGCAATACAGAGGGGTTCCTACATGGCACTTGTGGTAAACAATCTGCCTGCCAGTGCAGGAGATGCAAGAGTTGCAGGTTAGATCCTGGGTCTGGAATATCGCCTGGAGGAGGAGATAGCAACCTTCTCCAGCATTCTTGCCTAGAAAATTCCATGGACAGAGGAGCCTGATGGGCTACAGTCTAGGAGATTGCAAAGAGTCAGACACAATTGAGCACGCATTCACACATGCAATACAGAGATGGTGTTATTATCCACCACCCTATAAGGCTCTCCACATTTTATTTTCTCAAATGATACTTAAGCAATAAAACGATTATGAGCTGGATGAAATTCAAGCAACATAAACAGAGAAAAGAAAGAAGAGGATGAGAGAAAGAGAGGGGGAGAGAGGAGGAAGGAGGAAAGAAAGAGGGAAGAAGGGAGGGAAGGAGAGAGGGAGGGAAAGAAAGAAGGGCGAGAGAGAGAGATGGACATTCAACCTATGAATTATTCTCAGTATTTTCATAACAAAATATTCACCTTAGTGAATCCCTGGTAGCTCAGTGATAAAGAATCCACCTGTAATGCAAGAGACATGGGTCCAATCTCTGGGTCAGGAAGATCCCCTGGAGAAAGAAATGGCAACCCGCTCCAGTATTCTTGCCTGGGAAATCTCTTGGATAGAGGAGCCGGGTGGGCTGCAGTCCATGGGGATTGCAAGAATCAGACAGGACAGTGACTAAACCACCACCAGTGTTTTCAATCTATGCCTAATACTGGAAATGAGATTAGTATTGTGATTGATTGTATACTTACATCCCCTCACTGTAGATAGAGAAAGGCAGTGTCACATCACTACTCTAAAATTAATTCTACTCAAACTTCTCTTTCGCAGAAGTCCTTTCAAGTGATCAGTAAACAGGCTTGATTCTTTTGAGGCTTTTTGTTTGTTTGTTTGTTTTTCCTTTAGGTTGGCTTCTTTTCTTAGGGATACAGGCCAATTTCTCTTTTACTTAGCTAATGACCTCAAGGCTCTAACTCCCTCTGGATGAGGACAAAGATAGTTATATTTGTAGTCTGATTTTGTAGTATTTGTTTAATCAGAAAAGCATAACATCAATGATTTTTCTTTTAATGCCCTAAAATGTTAAGATTCCTTTTCAAGAGGACTTTCCTGTTGGCTCAGATGGTAAAGAGTCTGCCTGTAGTGCAGGAGACCTGGATTTGACCCCTGGGTCAGGTAGATGCCCTTGAGAAGGGAATGGCTACCGACGACTCCAATATTCTTGTCAGAAAATTCCATGGACAGAGGAGCCTGGCGAGCTACAGTCCTGAGAACAAAGAGTTGGACACAGCTGAGCAACTAATACATTTCAAAGTAGTGTTTCTTTAGAAATAGTACTGTATTGCATTGATTGTAGTATGCAAACATGTAAAAAGAAGCCAATTAGTGCCTTCTTCAGTAAGTTTTCCTACATTTAGAATTTTCTTCAAAACCGCCTCAACTATTTTAATAACTTGTTACATTAAAACTAATAATACATTTCAAAATTCTTTTAGTCATATCTAACAGAATAATGAAAATGTTGTCTGAAATATAGCCTAACTTGTCAAATTTAATATATTATCTTAATAGCCTGTAAATATTTGGGTTTATAAACTTTGATATTTAAGATGTGATTAGCTAAGAGAATCAATCTAAAATATAAAGAACACGTTTGATGTAAGAGTTCATGCTTACCTTCCTGGATTGGAATGAAGTTATTTCTTTCTTTGATATGGCATATTTTAAATGTTGTTCTATTGATATTCAACTTTAAATAATTTGAATGTTAGGTGTTGCAAATATCTTTCTAAATCATTTTTTCCCTCCAAAGCAAATAGCGCTCTTTAAGTAGAAATAGATTTCTTGCAGCCTTGGGAATTAGTTCTCTCCCATATCAGTGTAAAATTGAACCAGCTCATTGTACTAGCCATTCAAATATTTTGGAAAGCAACCAAAAATATCCCTGGCCATAGCATTCCTTTTCAGTGATGTCTTACTCTATTCTGCAGTGCTTTAAATAACAAGGCAACTGACTCCAGGATTCTTGCCTGGAGAATCCTATGGAGAGAGGAACCTGGCAGACTACAGTCCACTGGGTCACAAAGAGTCAGACATGACTGAAGCTACTTAGTACACAAGTACATAAATATCCTAGGGGAATTAGGACGTCTAATGTTGATGGAGCAATGGAGTGTAAGACATTAAAAAAATTTCCTAACACAAATATGACTAACTGATTTTTGACAAAGGTTCAAAATCATTCAATTTATTTAAGAAAAAATATATTGTCTTTAAAAAGTTATTAAAGCATTGCACACGCAAATCCAAAGAAACAAACAACAACAACAAACCCTGAAGGTCTATATAAACCATGAAACCTTATTTAAAAATTAACTCAAAATTGATCAAATGAGGGAGAGAAATGGTGATGCCATCCACCCATCTCATCCTCTGTTGCTCCCTTTCCCTCTTGCCCTCAGTCTTTTGCAAACAGGCACACATGCACACACAAGCACACAGAGATGCGTTTCCAGAAACTGGATGTGTGATTCCAGGGGCTGTGTGTGCGTGCGTGTGTGCTCAGTTGCTTCAGTCGTGTCTGATTCTTTGTGATCCTCAGGCTGCCCTAATTGGTTTGCTGTAGTTTCTCATTAAACTTAACAATTGAATATTTTAAAATTAATATATATTAACAGATACAGACATAGATTAGGTATCTAGATACAGATGCAGATATGAATATCCTGCGGCTTCCCGGGTGGCGCTAGTGGTAAAGAATCCGTCTGCCAATACAGAAAACCTAAAAGATGCTGGTTCAGTCCCCGGGTTGGAAAGATCCCCTGATAGTTTGTAAGTTTTGAGGAATCAGTCCATTTCATCTTATTGGCAATTTTATAGACACAGAGTTATTAAAAACATCTTTATTAATCCTTTAATAATATCTATAGATGTCAATGTGCCAACTCATTCTTTGTGTTTAATACATGTGATATGTCTTTTTTCATTGTCTATTTTTTAAAAGTCATATCTACTTTATAAAATTTACAAAATATCAGCTTTTTACTTGATTGCGCTTCTCTATTTTTTTTTTTAGTTTTGTTGATTTCTACTCTTTTGTTTTTTTCTTCCTTCTGTTTGATTAGATTTATTTCACTATGACTTTAAGAATTTATTGTGGTGAAAATTTATTGACTTAAGATGTTATTTTAATGTTCTAAATGTTCAGTACTATAATATTTTGTTTAAGTACTGCTTTGCCTGCATCTCATAGATTGTGATATGTGATATTTATATTAAGTAAAAATGTAGATCAGTAAGAGGAAGACCTCCAGATACTTGAAAAGCTACATAACATATAACTCTTCAATAGTGATAGCTTTCAATGCATGGACAAAATATTTCTAAAATGTATTGTTCTAATTCTCTTTCCATTATTCTTTATACAAGTCTGTTTATCCCTGCTTACATGTGTGCATGCTCAGTCGTCTCTGCGACACTTTGGACCGTAGGCCACCGGGCTCCTGCTTTCAGCTTGTGCACCCGGGAATAAGTGTGTGTTTCCCTTTCCCTCATTCCCCTTTCTGTAGTCTAGGAGACGGTGAGGTCGACCTGGTTAGTGTGAATGTGGAGATGGAAAAATCATGTTGAACATGACCTAATTGTCCCAAGTCTTCTAGATTTCTTACTTTTGAATTTTTAATGAAAAAGACAATTCTCTTCGAAATATTATTCATTTAAATCTTTTTTAGAACATCTTTATAGCATCAGTAATACGTAATCATAAATTTCTGATTTTACAATACTTCCATTTCTTAATAATCACAAAATACAGGAAAAGAGGTAGAAAATTTTAAGGAATACTATGGACAGATATGATTTGCATTGTCATATGAAACTCCTCCAGTGGCAGACAGAAAGGTTTAGTTTAATTAAGAAATGACATGGGGAATAAGCTGATCCCAAGGGTAAAGAATATTTTATATTTAAAGAGCACTATTTTTTTATGACAAGGAATATATTATAGACTGTGGTTAGCCTCTGTTCCAAATAAATGTAAACTGCCTAACTGCCAGAACAAAAAAGGTCTCACTTTTTTTTCTGTCTTTTAACTCTATCTGTAAAGATAAGCATTGCATTTAGCTTCAATTCAAACAGGTAAGCATGAATCATTTTTTCCAAAGCAAATTTAGTTTTACAAATATCTATGTACATTTAGCATCAGCAAAAAGGCATTCATTTCAGAAGAATTAAAAATAGATCCTTTCTTCTTACTGTTAATTAATTTAGAAAACCCTGATTCAGATAACCGTTACCTTTCTGATTCTCATCATTATGTTATCAAGTGAGAAATTACAGAGCACTATGTAATATGCATGTGTGCACTCAGTCGCTTCAGTCTCTGACTCTTTGGGAGCCTGTGCACTGTAGGAGCCCACCAGGCTCCTCTGTCCATGGCATCCTCCAGGCAAGACTACCGGAGTGGGTTGCCATGCCCTCCTCCAGGGCATGGAGGGATCGAACCCACGTCTCTCATCTCTTACATTCCAGGCAGATTCTTTACCACTGAGCCACAGGAAATGTCTTGTAATATATTTGGCCAATATATCAAATATTACAACCTCATTATTATTATCATCAGTCATCTTAAGTATTAAGATTTATTAAGTGATTACTACATAGTAAGCATATATTTAAGTAGTTTGCATGTATATTATATCAGGATATATCACAAAAACTTTTTAAAAATTATTTAACTATGAAAATGTGTTCTCATCCAATACCAAGGGAATCATTTGTTTGTTAAAATTAAATTCTGTGGCAAATGAATGAGAAAATATTAAAGTAATATTGGCATGTTTTCCTTTTTATCCTAAAGGAAGCAGGCTTCTGAACTGTATTCACCATTTTTAGGTTTTCATTTCCTATTTCAAATTGATTTCATAAACTTTCTCTAAACAGTATTAAATGCATTATGATATAGCTGATTTACATATCATAATCCCTACATCAAAGAAAATTGTGATTTCAGTGGAAATACTGGAAATACTGGAAACTGGAACATATAAACATGAATTATTTGAGCAAAAACAAAAGTGGCTCCATTTAGATGAATTACATAGTGATTTTCTCTTTGAGTTGTATAAAGAGAAGCATTGACAGTTTTCAGAAGTGAGAGAAACCAACAAATACGTCACAAGATTTGAGGAAATCTTTGAACCTGAGATTGAGTTTGGAATAGAAGTACAGTTTGTACAGATTTGAATAAGTATAACATTTTTTACTTTAGAAATGGTTTTATACAGACAATTCTATTTATTATTCACAAAAAGTTTCCATTTGACAGAGAAAAAGTTGAGACAAAAAATATTTTAATAAATGTGGAACACTCCATTCTTGATATTAAGTTTTGCTTTCTTACTTTTTCTGGATTTTCTTTGACATCTTAGTTTCAGTATGCTTTTCAAATGTACTATTCTACCTGAACAGGAAGGAATAATTTATAAAGGGGATTAAAAATGAGAGAAGAACCTTACATACATAAACAGCAGATACAAAAAAAAGAATAAAGCAGATGGCAGTTTCTATGGGAAATGGGTGGTTCCACAAATGTAGGTGCATGCTGCTTGCTGAAAAGATTGATGATTCATTCAACAAGCAATTTTAATCAGTACTCAAGTACTACACTCTACATGGATTTAAGTATGTGAATAAAATTTGGTAAAGGTGTTGGGATAAGGTATTGAAAAAAGGAGCCATGATTGCATAGATTCATATATAATGCATCTGTCAGCCACTAGCTTCTGACCATTTAAAAGACTCATTCATAGCATTTTTGCATTTCTAACAATCACATTTTTATTGAGAGAATTGTATAATAATGGAAAAATTTTGAGTATCTTTAGTACTGGAATGTGTAGTTTAAGATACTGTAGATGGTACATATATGAATATTATATGGCTTCCCTGACGGCTCCGATGATTAAGAATCTGCCTGCCCACGCAGAAGACTGGGCTTGACCCCTGGGTAGGGAAAACCCCCTGGAGAAGGGAATGGCAACACACCCCAGTATTCTTGTTCTTGTGTGGACTATTGGTTCCACTCGACGTTTGTCTACATTTTTGCAGCAGAAATCTTGACTTTTGTCCTCACTTAATACCCTTAGAATATGTAGTTAGTTGTGTATCTTATTGTCAGTGACTTATTTTCTATTGGCTTTCAAATAAGTTAACACACAATATGAAAATACCTGTATAACATGCTGAAAAAAATGAAGCAATTTACTACTTCTGCAAGAATGAGTAAAAAGAGTATAATTTCTAAATATACACACATTCTGCTGCTGCTGCAGCTAAGTCGCTTTAGCTGTGTCTGACTCCGTGCAACCCCATAGATGGCAGCCCACCAGGCTCCCCGGTCCCTGGGATTCTCCAGGCAAGAACACTGGAGTGGGTTGCTATTTCCTTCTCCAAATATACACACATGTATGCCCCACAAAAAGTATGCTTGATCTCTAACAGGAAAGAGAGGAAGGAGAGATTTACATTTTCAGTGGGAATCCATGTTTATACTTTGGAAGTGAAGTGAAGTGAAACTCGCTCAGTTGCGTCTGGCTCTTCATGACCCCATGGACTATACAGTCCACGGAATTCTCCAGACCAGAAAAAATGAAAGAACCTAGTTCCACTGCTCATGTGTTTAAGTTGCTGAACAGTGGCCCGTCTTAGAAAGGCATTTGCTGCTCCATTTATAGGTCCCACTCCTTCCCCTCCTGTTTTCTTTTTGGGTTTATTTTAGGACCTGATCTTAGGGTTGTGGTTTTTCTGGGTATTCCAATCAGTATACTTTTATGTATATAATTATACTTCTTACAGACACACAAGGGAGATTTGACAGACAGAAGAGGAAGAGGCAATGTGAAGATGGTTCAAAAATAAGAATTATGTGGCTGCCAGCTAAGGAAAACATGGATTCTGAAAGATACAATAAGCTGGACAAGGCAAGAAGTATTCTTGCACAGTGCTTCCAGAGGGAGCATGCTCCTGCTGTAAGCTTAACTTTGAACTTGGCCTCCAAAGTTAAGAGTATGAGAGTATGCAATTATTTTGCTTTAATCCATCAAATTGGTGATAGTTTGTTGTAGCATTCATAAGAAAGTAATACAGATTTTGGTCCTGGGAAGTGGGTGTTACTGTAGGAAAATGTCTAAAAGCATGGAAGAGGTTTTAAAATGAGATAAAGGAGGGAGGCTAGGAGAATTTTGAGGTGCATGATGGAAAAAGCCTGGATTCTAGTGAGTGCTCGGAATGAAGTGAGGAGTATGAATAAGAACAATTCTGTCATCTTAGAGAATATATATATATATATATATATACACACACACACACACACACACACACACATATATATATATTGTCATGAGCAACATGTTGATAGAAATATGAATGTTATGGGTGTTTCTTGTGAGGACTCAGAAGACAGTAAAGAAAATTTTATTCTAAATAGAGCAAGCATGATTCTTGTTGTATAGGCTGAAAATAGACCTTATAAGTGGAGGCCTCAGGTATTTAGCTGAGGAGATTTCCAAGTCAACAGTTGAATATGTGGCCTGGGTTCTTTTTTTCTGATTATAGTACAGTGCAAGAGGAAAGAGATAAATTAAGGAAGAAACTGTTAAGGCAAGAAAAACCAGCACTTGATGTTTTGAGAAATTTGTAGTCTATCCAGGTTACAAAAATTGCTAATGTTGGGAGTTTCACTGTTACGAAAGCAGTCTCTGGAGAGAAATCAGAGGTGGGCTGGACAATATTTTGCTTGAAGAGATTGCATGTGAATTCACACAGCAGTCTCAGCAGAAGCTAGGAATAAAGATGGAGTTGTCTGGGAAAGATCTATGGAGGCTCCATTCCTAATGATAAGAATTCCCTTGATATACACAGAAGATCCACCAGTTTTATGTGAGTAATATATCAGCAGACACATTGCAGGCCTGGACTAAAAGGGACAGGGTCAGGATAAAATGAAAGAAAGACATTGGACCGCACCTCCCCGCCCGCCTCCCCACCACCCCAGTACTTGACAGACAAGGAATGAGCTGATAGAGCTACTTGTCTACAAACATTGTGGTACTCTTCAAGAACAAGGAGTATGACTCCAAGGGCAGAGTGGTGATCCTACAGGCAGAGGCTTACAAAGCTTCAGGCAGTAGAGATCTACAGAGCTGCCACAGAGGCCTACCTAGAAGCTATGGCCCAAAGAGCAAAGTTGTAGGCTTTCAATGGATGCCAGGTAGGACCTTGAGGGATTATTTTCTGGCCTTGAAACCTCATGAAATTTCTCCTGTTGCATTTCACATTTTGGGAGGAATAAGTAACCCCTTTATTCCTCTCAATGTCTCCTTGCTTGAATGGAAATATCTAACACTCTTATTCTATGTCTTTTCTATCATTGTATTTTGAAAGCAGGTAACTTGCTTTTAAGTTTCACAAATCCACTGTTGGAGGAGGATTTCCCCTCAGGATAAATCACGGAGTCTGAGAGTCTCACCTATACTTAATTTAGATGATGAGATTTGGGACTTCTGAACTTATCAGTTCAGTTCAGTTCATTCACTCAGTTGTGTCTGACTCTTTGCTACCCATGGACTGCAGCATGCTAGGCCTCCCTGTTCATCACCAACTCCCGGAGTTTACTCAAACTCATGTCCATTGAGTCAGTGATGCCATCTAACCATCTGATCCTCTGTCGTCCCCTTCTCCTCCTGCCTTCAATCTTTCTTGGTATCAGGGTACTTTCCAGTGAGTCAGTTCTTTGCATCAAGTGGCCAAAGTATTGGAGTTTCAGCATCAACATCAGTCCTTTCAATGAATATTCAGGACTGATTTTCCTTTAGGATGGACTAGTTGGATCTCCTTGCTGTCCAAGGGACTCTCAAGAGTCTTCTTCAACACCACAGTTCAAAATAGCAATTCTTTGGCGCTCAGCTTTCTTTATAGTCCAACTCTCACATCCATACATGAGTACTGGAAAAACTATAGCTTTGACTGGATGGACCTTTGTTGGTAAAGTAATGTCTCTGCTTTTTAATATGCTGTCTAGGTTGGTCATAGCTTTTCTTCCAAGGAGCAAGCGTGTTCTAATTTCATAGCTGTAGTCACCATCTGCAGTGATTTTGGAGCCCCCAAAATATAGTTTGTCACTGTTTCCCCATCTATTTACCATGAAGTGATGGGACCAGATGCCATGATGTTACCATATTTAGATGCAATTTTGTATTTACAGTTGATGCTATAATAGATGGGGTGGGGGATATTAGGAAGCATTGAGTGCATTTTTTGCATGGTACAGACATGAGTTTGGGGCTCAGAGGATGGAGTATAGCAGTTTAAATTTTGGCCTTCCAACACATATGTCCATATCCAAATCCCTAGAACCTGTGAATAGTCTTTTATTTGGAAAAAGAGTCTTTGAAGGATCTGGAGATGAGATTATCCAGATTACTCAGATGGAAACTAAACCCATTTACAGAGGTCTCTAGAAGAGACAGAAGAGAAGACAGGGATAGAGCAGAAAGCACTGTGAAGACAGACAGAGTTTGGAGGGATGTGGCCAGAAGTCAAGGGATGTCAACATCCACCAGGAGCTGAAACAGCCAAGGAAGCATTCTCCCCTATAGTCTCCAGAGATAGTGCAGCTCTGCTGAAACCTTAATTTTGCATTTCTCATGTCTAAAGCCATCAGAATAAATTTCTCTTGTTTTAAGTCAAAAAAAAAAAAAAGACCTACCTAGTAATATAGTTAATGCAAAAAGATGGGAAATCTCAACCTATCACATTCACATGCCTGACTGACACAAACACATGCAAAAAGGAAGAATGAAAAAGTTGAATGGGATCATCAGTAAAACAGCAATTGTTAAGGATGTGGGTAATTTAGGAAGATCTCACAGATGAGTTGTGGGTTGTGTCTCTTTCATGCAGTAAGTGAGTGAGAGGTGAACATTCTAGCCAGAACTGCGTTTGTGAACATAAACCTGGAGGTACTTTCCTGTTACATCTCGAGTGTTCCTGGACCAAAAGAATAGCTTAAGATCCCTTTTCTCTCAACTGAGAAATCTGAATAGAACTTATCACTACTGATTTATGGACTTTACACTGAAATACACATGTTTGAAAACTAGTAACATCACATAATATTATATAGCCAGCTCATCAATTTTATTTATAAGAAAAAAATGAAATATGTAGAATGTCAGTGCCAAACAAGACTTTGGAAACACCACAGGAAAACCAACACTTTAAAAATTAACTATATTCTTCCCTAAAACTATCTTAGGTCACTTACAATATATTTCACCATACAATCAAATTAACTTTCAATTGACAATAATTAAACACAGAATTGAGAGGTGAAGAGAAAAACACAGGCTATAAGAGCAAAATCACTAATGTAAATGAATTTAACTCAAATTTTTGCATTTTTGAGCATTCAGATGAAGAAGTGAAGTCGCTCAGTTGTGTCCGACTCTTTGCGACCCCATGGACTGTAGCCCAACAGGCTCCTCTGTCCATAGAATTCTCCAGGCAAGAGTACTGGAGTAGGTTGCCATTTCTTCCTCCAGGGGATATTCCCGACCCAGGGATTAAACCCGGGTCTCCCACATTTCAGTCAGACACTTTACCGTCTGAGCCACCAGGGAAGCCCAAATTATAATCAATCAGAAAAAGTGATAATTCATGGCAGAAAATAAAGATTAAATGGATAACTTTTCTTACAAATTGATTTAATAGTGATGAAAAATGTAATTCACAACCTGTTAGACACCTAGCAATTATAGGTTTGTTTTCTAATGGAACTGGAAAAAATGAAAGGTGTACCATCTTTTATATATATAAGGAAACAAAAGCCAAAGAAAGTGAAATAACAGTACTTTTGATTGAATCACTCCCACAGATGAAATATGAAGAGATGGAAGCAGAAGGCAACGTATCCACAGTTATACAATTTGTACTCCTGGGGTTTTCTGACCTTCCAAACCTCCAAGAGTTACTATTTTGGGTGTTCTCCATCATTTACATCACTATCTTAACTGGAAATAGTCTCATAATAATACTAACTAGGCTTGACCCAGCTCTGCAGAAACCCATGCATTTCTTCCTGGCAAACTTTTCCTCCTTGGAAATCTGTTATGTGTCCGTCACTCTCCCTAGGACTCTGGTGAACCTTTGGACTCAGGACAGAGGAATATTTGTCCTGGACTGTGCCACCCAAATGCGCTTCTTCCTTATCCTGGGAGCCACTGAGTGCTTCCTCCTGGCGGTGATGGCCTATGACCGCTGTGTGGCTGTCTGTGGCCCTCTGCACTGTCCCCTGGTCATGACCCCGAAGGTGTGCCTCCAGTTGGCTGTGGGCTCCTGGGTCAGTGGAATCCCAGTGCAGACAGGGCGAATGTGCCAGATCATCTCTCTGCGTTTCTGTCATTTTAACGAGATTAACCACTTCTGTGACATCCCCCCATTCTGAAGCTGGCCTGCGGAGACACTTCTGCACACGCGCTGTCAGTCTCTGCAGTAGCTCTGCTGTTTGCTGCCATCCCTTTTTGTTGATCCTTGCCTCTTATAGCCAAATCATTCCCACTATTCTGAGGTTGCCAATAGCCAGAGGACAGGATAAAGCCTTCTCCATGTGTTCTTCTCACCTGTTGGTTGTGGTGTTATTCTTCAGATCTGCTGCCATTACCTACTCAAGACCAAAATCCAGTCATTCTGCAGGAACTGACAGACTCCTCTCTCCGTTCTACACCATGATGACTCCGATGTTCAATCCCGTGCTATACAGCCTTCAGAACCAGGATGTGATTACAGCGCTGAGAAAATTATTACTGAAAAAATAATGTGATGAGTTTAATTATAAATGCTTTAATTGTTTGCTAAACAGTTAACAGAGAAACATTTTCAGCTTCTATCTTCCCTGTTTAAGGAGTTAGCCACTTCTGTTCTCAGATGCACTTATGAATACTTTAGAAAACGAATCCACAATTTACTGGGTTTGGATAAATACCAGATAAATGAGTCGTCAATCCTCCACGCCTAAGGAATAATCCTGCCTGATGAATTACATAGTAATTTACACATTAAAAAAGCTAAAACAAAATTGAATCCATTAAGTTTTTGGCTTAAATATACTGGAAAATATGTTTATTTATCTAAATAATTATCTCTTTTTCCACACTTGCATTTGTTGGCATTCTTTGATTCTATAGCACAGAAAAGGAGATAAGCAGTTGAAAATTGTATATTTGAAGGAGGGATTGAATGAGTGAATGGGTAAATGAATATTGCTAGTGCCAACATCAGAATGCTAGCAAAAAAATCGAGATTTTTCAGAGAACAAATAATATTGGGAGCATATTTGCTTATCCACTATAAACTCACATGAAATTACTGCAATCATAAAACCAAAAGAATAGCATTCATAGACTTTGTTCTCTTCCTAAAAGCATGATAAAACAGTACCTTTCTACTCATCTTAACTGGTTTATTTTGCACATATTTGCATGTTCTACTTAGCAAATTTGATCCAAAATAATTTGCTTTACATTATTTCATTCTTTACTTGACTGCATTCTAAAAGTTAAATCTATGTCAATTTGAATTTTTAAAAGAAAATATATATAGATATAAAAATGAAGAAAAGTTTTAGAAGCAATTTTCAGAATTACCCACAGTCTGTACATTTGCATTACATTAGTGTGTCTGGACTAACTTCCCATGTCTTTATCCCCTCCTTTAGTGTTGAAAACTTTAAATCATTGACTGATATAATCAAGGAAAGTGAACATATCTCACTAGGATTATTAATGCCCATCTTCCCAATTCCATCCTCAAATCAGCAACATTAAGAGATGATTTGTTGTAGCTGTCCCTGAGAACTTCTGCTATAGTTCTTTTGACAATTATTCCGTTCTCTAGTTTTAGTTTCAATTATAATCTAACTGTCTTTATCCTGGGATGTACTATCCTATGATGTATCAGAGAATAATTTATGAAAGTTAATGGTTCAATCAAATGAAGACCACATAAGCCAGGCATGCTATTTCACTGGGAGATTGTGATAGATATCTCTCCAGGTGAGATGAACTAGAATCCCTGGAAACAAGTGCACTACATTAGTTGACAAAATGGACTTTCTAGATATGATTAATAACATAAATCATTGAGGTGGGGAGATTATTCAGGTAGAACCAATCTGATCACATAAGCCTTAAAAACAAGAAGAGAAAGAAAAGCAATATTCAAAAAATGGGTTATCACAGATGGAACAGAGAAAAGGAGGGCTCATTTTGTCAGTGCTGGCTCCAAAGTCTGTTGGGACAAAGAGCAAGGACTGTCCTGATCTCTAGAAAGTGAACATGGCATTTGACCGGTTGCCAGCAAGGAATCAGTCCTCTGTCTGACAACCTCAAGGAAGAAAATTCTGCCAATAATTTAATTGAACAAGAAAGATGGAATACTCACTAGAGCAAAAAAAGAAAGAATGTTTTGACCTATCATCTACAGACCTCCAAGATAAAAAACTAAAACTGCAGGAGACAGCTAATACACAGAAGATAATGATGTCTTTCCCAGAAAATAATCTGAGATGGTGTAGACCTGCTCAGGAAATACAAATTCAAAACTTAAATCTCATAACCAATTTAACTGTACTATAAGAAGAAACTTCCCTGGTGGCTCAGATGGTAAAGCATCTGCCTACAATGCGGGATACCCGAGTTCAATCCCAGGGTCAGGATGATCTCCTGGATAAGGAAATGGTAACCCACTCCAGTATTCTTGCCTGGAAAATCCCATGGATGGAGAAGCCTGGTAGGCTACAGTCCATGGTGTTGCAAAGAGTCGGACACAACTGAGCGACTTCACTTTTCTATGAGGATTTGATATATTCAATTTCTCAGCCTGCTTTCCAGCCGAGTATGAAGCAATGACTCAATATTGGCTAATAACATGAAGATAGATGTTAACAAGTGTTCAGACTTTTGTTTCCATTCCCCGTCATGCCCAGCTCTTTGCGACCCCATGGACTGCAGCCCACCAGGCTCCTCTGTCTATGGGATTTTCCAGACAAGGATACCCTTCATCCTTGGAAGGGTGCAGAAGTCATATCTAAGAATGGGAAAGCAGGAAAGCATAAGGAACCTGACACTCCAATGTCTTTATTGTTAAAGTATACGACTAGTCAGACCACCCCACCAGAAGTGCTCTGTGAAGCAAATAAATGTGTTTTATTTTACAGGCTTAAATAAAATTCTAAAAGAGAGTATATCTGCATACATATTAATGTTTCACAATGTTTGGTGGTAGTAGGTAATAACTCTCTTGTGTCTGTTCATCTGGTGAAAAGCTGTATTGTGGCAAGAAATGTTTCTCAGGAATGTAGATTTTGGTGCTTTTTTTTTTTATTTTTAATTGGTGAATAATTGCTTTGCAATGTTGTATTGGTTTCTGCCACAGCGAGGTGGATCAACCCTAAGGCTACATAAGTCCCCTCTCTCTTGAACCTCCCTCCCGTTCTCCACCCCATCCCACCTCTCTAGGTTGCCACAGAGTACTGGGCTGAGCTGTGTTATACAGCGACTTCCCATTAGCTCTGCTTTGCACATGGTAATGCAAATGATTCAGTGCTACTCTCGCCATTTTCCCCATCCTCTCCTTCCCCTGCTGTGTTCACAAGTCTCTTCTCCATGTCTGCCTCTCTAATCCTGCCCTGCAGATAGATTCATCAGTACTATTTTTCTACATTCCATTTTATTTGCATTAATATACAATATTTGTTTTTCTCTTTCTGACTTCCTTCATCCTATATAGCACTTCACTCTAGATTCATCCACCTAATTAGAACTGACACAAATTCATTACTTTCTATGACTGAGCAATATTCCAGTATATATATGTACTACACCTTCTGTATCCATTCATCTCTCAGTGTACATCTAGGTTGCTCCAATGTCCTGGCTATTATCAATAGTGTTGCATATCTCTTTGAATTATGGTTTTCTCAGGGTATATACCCAGGAGTGGGATTTCTGGGTCTTATGGAAGTTTTCATGGGGATGATTTTGATCACCACTTCCTTTACATTACAGACCTCCATTTATAGTTCTTTAGGCACTCTGTCCATCAGATCTAATCCCTTGAATTGATTTGTCACTTCCACTGTATAATCAATCATAAAGGATTTGATTTAGGTCTTACCTGAATGGCCTCGTGGTTTCCCCTACTTTTTTCAGCTTAAGTCTGAATTTTGCAATAAAGAGTTCATGATTTGAGCCACAGTAAGCTCCCAATCTTGTTTCTGCTGCCTATATACAGCTTCTCCATCTTTGGCTGCAAAGAATGTAATCAATCTGATTTTGGTATTGACCGTCTGGTGATGTCCATGTGTAGCGTCATCTCTCATGTTGTTGGAAGAGGGTGTTTGCTATGACCACTGCATTCTCTTGGCAAAACTCTGTTAGACTCTGCCCTGCTTCATTTTGTACTCAAAGACCAAACTTACCTGTTACTCCAGGTATCTCTTGACTCTCTACTTTTGCATTTTAGTCCCCTATGATGAAAAGGACATGTATTAGGTGTGCTAGTTCTAGAAGGTCTTGGAGGTAACAATAGAACCATTCAGTTTCACCTTCTTTGGCATTAGTGGTTGAAGCATAGCCTTGGATTATGGGATATTGAATGGTTTTCCTTGGAAACAGAGATCTGTCATTTTTGAGAGTGCGTCCAAGTACTGCATATCAGATTCTTTTGTTGACTATGAGGGCTACTCCAATTCTTCTAAGGGATTCTTGCCCACAGTAATAGATATAGTGATCATCTGAATTAAATTTACCCATTCTCATCCATTTTAGTTCACTGATTACTAAAATGTCAGTGTTCACTCTTGCCATCTCCTGTTTGACCACTTCTAATTTACCTTGATTCATGGACCTAACATTCCAGGTTTCTATGCAGTATTGTTCTTTACAGCATCAGACTTTACTTTCACCACCAGACACACCCACAGATGAGTGTTCTTTCCACTTTGGCTCAGCCTCTTCATTCCTTCTGGAGCTATCTCTTCACTCTTCAGTGGCATATTGGGCACATACCAACCTGGGAAATTCATCTTTCAGTGTCATATCCTTTTTCCTTTCCATACTGTTCATGGGGTTCTCAAGGTAAGAATGCTGAAGTGGTTTCCATTCCCTTCTCCAGTGGAACACACTTTGTCAGAACTCTCCACCAGTCAGTTGTCACTCAGTCGTGTCTGACTCTTTGCGACCCCATGAATTGCAGCACACCAGGCCTCCCTGTCCATCACCAACTCCCAGAGTTCACCCAAACTCTTGTCCATCAGGTCGGTGATGCCATCCAGCCATCTCATCCTTGGTCGTCCCCTTCTCCTCCTGCCCCCAATCCCTCCCAGCATCAGAGACTTTTCCAATGAGTCAACTCTTCTCATGAGGTAGACAAAGTACTGGAGTTTTAGCTTTAGCATCAGTCCTTCCAGTGAACACCCAGGACTGATCTCCTTTACAAAGGACTAGGTTGGATCTCCTTGCAGTCCAAGGGACTCTCAAGAGTCATTTCCAACACCACAGTTCAAAAGCATCAGTTCTTTGGCGTTCAGCTTTCTTCACAGTCCAACTCTCATATCCATACAAAACCACTGGAAAAACCGTAGCCTTGACTAGACAGACCTTACTCAGCAAAGTAATGTCTCTGCTTTTGAATATACTATCTAGGTTGGTCATAACTTTTCTTCCCAGGAGTAAGCGTCTTTTAATTTCATGGCTGCAGTCACCATCTGCAGTGATTTTGGAGCCCCCAAAAATAAAGTCTGACACTGTTTCCACTGTTTCCCCATCTATTTCCCATGAAGTGATGGGACCAGATGCCATGATCTTCGTTTTCTGAATGTTAAGCTTTAAGCCAACTTTTTCACTCTCCACTTTCACTTTCATCAAGAGGCTTTTGAGTTCCTCTTCACTTTCTGCCATAAGGGTGGTGTCACTGCATATCTGAGGTTATTGATATTTCTCCCGGCAATCTTGATTCCACCTTGTGTTTCATCAAGCCAGCATTTCTCATGATGTACTCTGCATATAAGTTAAATAAGCAGGGTGACAATATACAGCCTTGACGCACTCCTTTTCCTATTTGGAACCAGTCTATTGTTCCATGTCCAGTTCTAATTGTTGCTTCCTGACCTGCATACAGATTTCTCAAGAGGCAGGTCAGGTGGTCTGGTATACCCATCTCTTTCAGTTTATTGTGATACACACAGTCAAAGGCTTTGGCATAGTCAATAAAGCAGAAATAGATGTTTTTCTGGAACTCTGTTGCTTTTTCCATGATCCAGGGGATGTTGGCAATTTGATGTCTGGTTCCTCTTCCTTTTCTAAAACCAGCTTGAACATCAGGAAGTTCACGGTTCACATATTGCTGAAGCCTGGCTTGGAGAATTTTGAGGATTACTGTACTGGCATGTGAGATGAGTGCAATTGTGTGGTAGTTTCCTATCCTTTGTAGACCTTTACTATTCTTCAGTCATCATTCTCAAAATGCCTGTCAACTTTCTCTCAGAACAAGTCCATTTCCTATCACAGCTTTGGCCTGCAATTCTATTTTTTCTGTACCTTTTGCAGATACCGATTCCTTTATCTTGGCTGCCATGGTGTATGACCTCTATGTCACCATCTGTAACCCTTTACTGTACACGGCTGTGATGTGTCGGGACACATGCCTATGGTTGATCGTCTTGTCATACTTTGGAGGCAATATGAATTCCCCGGTGCACACATCCTTTACGTTTATTCTGAAATACTGTGACAAAGATGTCATTAATCTTTTTTTCCTGTGGCCTCTCTTCCTTGCTTAAGTTATTGTGCACAGACACGTCACTTAATGAGTGGCTTCTCTCCACACACGGCACCTCAGTGGAAATATCTGCTTCATTGTCATCATCATCTCCTACTTTTACATTCTCCTCTCAGTCTTAAAGATACGTTCTTCCAGTGGGAGAAAGAAGACCTTCTTTACGTGTACTTCTCACTTGACATCCGTGGCCATCTACCAGGGAACTCTGCTGTTCTTTTACTCATGACCCAGCTACCTGTATTCTCCCAACACTGATAAAATCATCTCAGTGTTCTACACCATCATCATTCCAGTGCTAAATCCCTTGATTTATAGTTTGAGAAACAAAGACGTAAAAAGATGCTTCTAAAAATGTCTTAAAACCAAAGATAAATCCCTCCTGAGATATAAGGTTCCAGGATTTGTCTAAATTCCTGATTACAAACTCCAGCTGTGTGTATGCCCAGTTGTGTCCAGCTCTTTGCAACTCCATGGACTATAGCCCGCCAGACTCTTTTGTCCTTGGAATTATCAAGAATAGTGGGGTGGGTTGCCATTTCCTCCTCCAGGGAATCTTCCCCACCCAGGGATGGAACCTGTATCTCTTGCTTATGCTGCATTGACAGGCGGATTCTTTTTTTTTTTTTTTTTTTTTTTTTTTTTTTTTTTGGGCGGTCTTTACCACTGCAATGCTTGGGACAAACTGTAGCTAAGAACCTGCAACAACCTTGCCAGCACATACACAACTTCTCACACAAACATTTTATCAAACACTTGTTTTCACAAAGCCAAACACATTTCATAGCCCCAAGATAAAAAAAAAAAAAAACAACATTTAAAAGTTTCAAAATTTTTGCAAACTCATGATTGCCGGGAGAAATATCAAAACCTCAGATATGCAGATGACACCACCCTTATGGCAGAAAGTGAAGAGGGACTCAAAAGCCTCTTGATGAAAGTGAAAGAGGAGAGTGAAAAAGTTGGCCTAAAGCTCAACATTCAGAAAATGAAGATCATGGCATCCGGTCCCATCACTTCATGGGAAACAGATGGAGAAACAGTAGAAACAGTGTCAGACTTTATTTTGGGGGCTCCAAAATCACTGCAGATGGTGACTGCAGCCATGAAATTAAAAGACGCTTACTCCTGGGAAGAAAAGTTATGACCAACCTAGATAGTATATTCAAAAGCAGAGACATTACTTTGCCGACTAAGGTCCGTCTAGTCAAGGCGATGGTTTTTCCGATAGTCATGTATGGATGTGAGAGTTGGACTGTGAAGAAGGCTGAGCACTGAAGAAGAATTGATGCTTTTGAACTGTCATGTTGGAGAAGACTCTTGAGAGTCTCTTGGACTGCAAGGAGATCCAACCAGTCCATTCTGAAGGAGATCAGCCCTGGGGTTTCTTTGGAAGGACTGATGCTAAAGCTGAAACTCCAGTACTTTGGCCACCTCATGCAAAGAGGTGACTCATTGGAAAAGACTCTGATGCTGGGGGATTGGGGGCAGGAGGAGAAGAGGACGACCGACGATGAGACGGCTGGATGGCATCACAGACTCAATGGAGGTGAGTCTGAGTGAACTCCGGAAGTTGGTGATGGACAGGGAGGCCTGGCGTGCTGTGATTCATGGGGTCGCAAAGAGTCGGACATGACTGAGCGACTGAACTGAACTGAACTGAAGAGTTGAATAACTTTCCAACTATTCAGTTCAGTTCAGTCACTCAGTCGTGTCTGACTCTTTGCAATCCCATAGACTGCAGCACACCAGGCTTCCCTGTACATCACCAACTCCTGGAGCTTGTTCAAACTCATGTCCATCAAGTTGGTGATGCCATCCAACCATCTCACCCTCTGTCATCTCCTTCTTCTCCTGCCTTCAATCGTTTCCAGCTATGGGGTCTTTTCCAATGAGTCAGTTCTTCATATTAGGTGACCAAACTATTGGAGCTTCAGCTTCAGCATCAGTCCTTCCAGTGAATATTCCTTTATTATTGACTGGTTTGATCTTCTTACAGGCCAAGGGATTCTCAAGAGTCTTCTCCAACCTGACAGTTCAAAAGCATCAGTTCTTTGGCACTCAGCTTTCTTTATGGTCCATCTTTCACATCCATACATGACTACTGGAAAAACTATAGCTTTGACTTGATGGACCTTTATTGCTAAAGTAATGTCTCTGCTTTTTAATATGCTGTCTAGGTTTGTCATACCTTTTCTTTCATGGAGCAAGCGTCTTTTAATTTCATGGCTGCAGTCACCATCTGCAGTGATATTGGAGCCCCCCAAAATAAAGTCTGTCACTTCCAACCATTAGGAGCTGGGAGTTAATTCTAGAACAGATTGTAATAGGTTGTCTTAAAAGATATAGTAAGAACCTCAGAGATTATGTCTATGTGTGTTTTCACGTGTAGAATATTTCATTAACAAGATTGCATTTATGAAATTGCTGGATTAGGGAGGAAGCCAGATTCCTTTGGTTTCTGTGCTATCTCTTGTACCCAACTAGTCAGTTGCACTTTGATCAAGTTACTTAATTTTTCTGTCTCAATTCTCTGACCTGTAAAATGAGGAGAGTATAGTACCCACATCAGTGACTGTTGCATGTTTGACTAAATGCTGAGAATCATGCCTGAATCATTTTAAACACTTGATAGATCTTAAATACATATATTTCTTTAATCAATTTAAATACATAAAGTGCAACAAGATGGTGTGAGGCAGGGATGCTAGGAAAGCAATAGTACAAAATCAAATACCTTTTCTTAAGTGCTGTCCAATACCAAGTCAAGAACCTTCTATATCCAATCAAATTAATTTGAAAACTTGTTCTAAGTGGCATCTTGTAGACTAAAGGTTAATTGCAAGCAAAATGTTTGTTTTCCTCCCTATATTTTATCTTTATGTGTTAAAGTATTACTGAAAGTATGGAACATCCTTCTCTGCTATCAGAAACACAATGAGCTACTAAGCATATAACCTGTGTCTTCAATAGCTGATCAACTGACGTGACATTGGGAAGCACCACAGAGAACATTCACTTGAAGCCTGGACATAAAAGGACATGTATAATTGCAAAATATATTTCTATAACTTATGTTTTTGCTGTTTATTATTATTTTCATCATTATTATTTATTATATCATTATTTAATAGCCATTTATATATCTATTGGTGAGGTACCTGTTCAAATCATGCCCTTATTTTTTTACTGGATTGTGTTTTATTATTCATAAACATTTTTGTATAGTCTAGCTACAAATTCTTTGTTGCAAAAATGTTTTGCAAACATTTTCTTCACTTCACCTATAAATCTAACATATATATTACATAATAATACATAGCATTACATAATAATACAAACATTAAAATGATTTCATAAAATTATGTAACAGGAATAATTAATAATCAGTAAAACATTTTCCCCTCTGCTTGTATTCTATTCATACTGCTTCAGCTTTCTTCTGCTATAGAACCACTGTCTCAAAATGGCACGGGTTAAATAACTGGACTGTATGCTGTTATTTTTCATGTTGACCATGGTCAGATGGTATCAAACTGTACAACATCCTATGGACAGAGGAGCCTGGTGGGCTACAGTCCAGGGGGTCGCTAAAGTTCCAAACATGACTTAGTGACTAAACAACAACCGCCACCAAGTATAAACATTAGTTTGAAGGTTCTTGTTGCTTTATTTCAAAAGTAGTTGAGGTTCCATCTTACAAATAATAACCTATGAAAAACTGAACTTCATGTGAACAATATGTCATATTCTTTAGGTCTAAAAATATACACATCACTCACATTCCAATTTTCACATATTATCCAAGAGACACACACATGCAAACATGTGACACACATATAAATGCATGCAAACACAGTGGAGATAAGTCTATATATTTCAGAAACAAGAAAGTGAATGTCACTCAGTAGTGTCTGACTCTTTGTGACCCCCATGAACTATACAGTCCATGGAATTCTCCAGGCTAGAATACTGGAGTGGGTAGCTATTTCCTTCTCTGAGAGCTCATTTGCAACCCAGGGATCAAACCCAGGTCTCCCTCAATGCAGGCAGATTCTTTACCAGCTGAGCTATGAGGGAAGCCCACAGCATTTATTATCACTCATCTCATTTCCATTTTATAAAGAAAAAGTCTTCTTTATATTTCACCAGAGTGGATAACTGTTCTTTTCTCCAAGGGATCTTCCCAACCCAGGGATCAAACCCAGGTCTCCCACATTGCAGGTAGTTTCTTTACCCTCTGAGCCACCAGAGGAGCACAAGAATATTGGAGTGGGCAGCCTACCCACTCTCCAGGGATCTTCCTGGTATAGGAATCAAACCAGGGTCTCCTGTATTGCAGGCTGATTCTTTGCCAGCTGAGCTACAGAGTAGCTCAAGAGATAAAAATATATGTGTTAAGTAAGTTTGTAGAAATGTTTCCCTTCAATGAGTAAAGTGATTCTTTCTTTGGCACCAGGAAATTCCCACAAAAAGGTAATTAATATTATGACAAAACAAAAAATACACATCTAGAGAACTGCTCATTAATACTTGCTTAATGTCTCACCAAACACTGAACATAACATAAACCAAAACCAGAAACATAATCATTTTATTATGATCAACCCATGATATGCTCATTATTTCTGGAACTGACATAGATACTCTTAAAACAATCATGGTTTTGAGAAATATAAAATTGCTACCTTGTTTTGCATCCACATGAATATTCATAGAAAATGCTTAGTCCTGATGCTTACAGCCAGATATCTCTAACATTAGAGTCTCACCCACATTATTTTGAAGAGGAGAAGACAGGTAAATTCATCAAATGTATTCTCTGAAGTAAAGAAAGGAAGGCTCAGAGACAAGCTTGTAGAAAGTAACATGCCTCACAAATTACATTTAGATTTGGTTCAATTTCCCAGCGTTCTATACTAGGTATTTGTTTTTATTGAGTAATAACAGTTATGCCTTTTAAAGAGTCTGTGCATGAATGTATAATTTTCTGAATATAAAGACAATTGCAGATAGAATTGTGTTCAGTCTTATGATATATCGCAGATGTGCAGAAATGTTACACATCCGTGTGTTCTTTTCTTGATCATTTTCTAAAAGCTTAGACAAGAACAAAGAAAAATGGATGGAGGGAATTGCTCCTCTGTGACTGGATTCGGAATTACTGATAACACCAAGGACAAAGTGACCATATTTACCATGGTCCTAATTGTTTATCTCATTGGCCGCTTGGCAAAACTTGGGATGATATTCCTGATTAAGATAGATCCCCAGTGGCACACACCCGTGTACTTTTTCCTCAGTCACCTCTCCTTTTGTGTCCTCTGCTATTTCCACTGCAATTGGCCCCAAGATGCTCTTGGACCTATTTGCCAAGAACAAATCAATCCCCTTCTATGGCTGTTGTGTGCATCTCTTGGTCTTCTGTATCTCTGCCAGTTCTAAGTGTCTCCTGCTGGCAGTGTGGCCTATGACCAGTACAAACCCATCAGCAGCTCCTTGCTCTATGTGGTCAGCATGTCCAGCAGGGTGTGCTCCCTGCTCGTGGCTGGGGTTTACCTGGTGGGGATGACAGATGCTCTGATACACACAACATTAGCATTCTGCTATGTTTCTGTGGGTCAAATGAGATTAACCATTTCTTCTGTGACTTACCTCCACTTTTCTTCCTTTCCCACTCTGATATACAGGTCAATGAATTGACGTTTTTCACTGTTTTTGGTTTTATTGAGCTGAGTACCGTTTCAGGAGTCCTTTTCTCTTACTGTCATATCATCCTATCAGTCTTGAAGATCCACTCTACTGAGGGGAGGTTCAAAGCTTTCTCCACCCTCACCTCTCATTTAAATGTCGTGACAATTTTCTAGGAAACCGTACTTTTCTTATATTTCAGGCCAAATACTTCCTACTGTCCAGATCAAGTCAAAAGGACCTAACTGTTCTACACCCTTGTGATTCCTATGTTTAATCCTCTGTTATACAGCCTACAGAGCAAAGATGTGAAACAGGCCCTGAAAAACTGGAAAATTAAAGGTGGTTTTAAAGGGTGTACTATAAATATATAGACACACATACATATGTCTGTTGTTTTGTAAAATTATATTCATGATACAAGGGAAATGAATTGTTTATAAAATATTTTAAAGGAGTAAAAAAATATTTGTAATAAAGTGTAATCTTTAAAAATACTACTTTCCTTAGGAAAAACTTACATAGATCAAATGTGTCTAAAATGTGGAAGAAAACAAAAGTCTAGTGTTAAACACGATTACTCATGAGCCTGTGTTCAATGAAGTACAGTGAAAAAATGAATTTCAAAATACATTTCTCTAAGAATATGGCCAATTTTGGATCCCATATTTTTCTAGTTATCAGGACAAAATTCTAAAATTAAATCTATACACTAAAAATGCATTCCATTATATATGCCAAATCTTTGTTTATGATTAGGCCTTCTTCAGTAATAAAACCATTTTCCTACATTAACCTGTGTGCTCAGGTTACTCTACATGGGTATATTCTTTTTTTTTTTAATAGTCCATCAAAGGCTTTTCAATGTGCTTCATTTTCTAAAGCTAAAGTCTCTCTCACACAATCCAAGAGCCTATATCCAGTGTTAACCAAACATTTAAATTGCATTAGCTCTCACAGTATAATAGAGACCTCTCTTAACCATACTCTAAGAGCCTCTGAGTCCATCTGGTCCAATTTTCCATTGATCCACCCCCATTTGCACTCCCCATCTTTCCAGCTCTACTCAAGACAAAACTTCATGGCCTTTACTTAAACACCTCTTTGGGAATGTCCCTTACCTTTGCTCTGAAATAGACAGGTTTAGAGAATTGAATCCTGCTGCCATAAGGCAGATATTGATTGTATTGGTGACAGCTAAGTGCCATCCCTTGGCGAACTGAGAATGTACCATGAATAAATAATATTCAATTATTTATTATACAAATACAGTTCTGAGCACACCCCCCTCCACAGTTTTATATTCCTTGTGACATTTAACCATTCTCTGAGACTGTATCATTTATTTGTCCCCAAACAGTGTAAGGTCCATTAACAGAGCACTTTGCTCTGCTTCTTGCTGTGTCCCTACACCTAGAAAAATGCCTGGAGTATAATATACACCATCCTGCTCACCAGACAAAAGCCCAACAACCCTCATTAAGCCTATATTCACACCAGGGTAGCTCAACGTTTGTTTCTTGACAGGGTGGCTGTCCTTATACAACACTGACTGCTGTCACCTAAGTCATGCCAGAGACCTGCTGCTGGAATTCACTTCTCAGCAGTACTATAATATTTCCCTCACAAAGTTAGTTTTCTCAGTTTCTGAGATTTGTTTCTGTCTTCTCTTGAACCTCCACAATCTTCCTGTTCACTTACCTGTTGCTCTAATGATAATCTCACTTCATCAACATTCAGAAAACTAAGATCATGGCATTCAGTTCCATCACTTCATGACAAATAGATGGGGAAAAAATGGAAAGAGTGACAACTTTTATTTTCCTGGGATCCAAAATCACTGCAGATGGTTGGTGACTGCAGCCACAAAATTAAAAGATGCTTGCTCCTTGGAAAAAAAGCTTATGACAAACCTAGACATCCACCAGACATGGAAAAACAGACTGGTTCCAGATTGGGAAAGGAATACGTCAAGGCTGTATATTGTCACCCTGCTTATTTAACTTATATGCAGAATACATCATGTGAAATTCTGGGCTAGCTGAAGTAGAAGTTGGAATCAATATTGCCAGGAGAAATATCAATAACTTCAGATATGCAGATGATATTACCCTTATGGCAGAAAACTGAGAAAAACTGAAGAGACTATTGATGAAAGTGAAAGAAGAGAGTGAAAAAGCTGGCTTAAAACTCAACATTCAATAAACGAAGATCATGGCATGCAATCCCATCACTTCACGACAAATAGATGGGAAAACAATGGAAACAGTGACAGACTATTTTCTTAGGCTCCAAAATCACTGCTGATAGTGACTGCAGCCATGAAATTAAACGATGCTTGGCTATGACCGACCTAGACAGCATATTAAAAAGCAGAGACATTACTTTGCTGACAAATGTCTGTCTAGTCAGACCTGTAGTTTTTGTAGTAGTCATGTATGGATGTGAGAGTTGGACCATAAAAAATACTGAGCACCGAAGAATTGATGCTTTTGGACTGTGGTGGGGAGAAGATTCTTGAGATCCAACCAGTCAGTCCTAAAGGAAATCAGTCCTGAATATCCATTAGAAGAACTGATGCTGAAGCTGAAGCTCCAATACTTTAGGCACATGATGTGAAGAACTGACTCAT
Organism: Nanger dama; assembly: GCA_917880005.1. Taxonomy (NCBI): domain Eukaryota; kingdom Metazoa; phylum Chordata; class Mammalia; order Artiodactyla; family Bovidae; genus Nanger; species Nanger dama. Next base: position 17,411 of record CAKJTW010000459.1, on the reverse strand, counting down.
TGGAAAAGACCCTGGTGCTGGGAAAGATTAAAGGCAGGAGGAGAAGGGGCTGACAGAAGATGAGATGGCCAGATGGCATCACCGACTTGATGGACATGAGTTTCAGTAGACTCTGGGAGTTGGTGATGGGCAAGGAGGCCTGGCATATTGCAGTCCATGGGGCTGCAAAGAGTTGGATATGACTGGCTGAACTGAACTGAAACCATGTATTAGAAAACAGAGACATCACTTTCCCAACAAAAGTCCCTATAGTCTAAGCTATGGTTTTTCCAGTAGTCATGTACAGATGTGAGAGCTGGACCATAAAGAAAGCAGAGTAAAGACCATAAAGATAGAGGGCAGGAGGAGAAGGAGGCAACAGAGGATGAGATAGTTGGATGGCATCACTCACTCAATAGACATGAGTTTGAGCAAACTCCGGGAGATAGGAGTTCATGGGTTCGCGAAGAGTCAGACATGATTTAGCAACTGAACAACAACATACTCTGGTGAGAAACAGACTCAGTTATAAAGTTTCTGCCACACCCACCCATCACTGTATCTGCAAACCTGGCTGAGGACCTTGGGCTTTGCCTTGAATTTGGGGGAGCAGAGACTTAAAGCTTTAAAGCCTAGGGACCATCTAAGTGGAGGCTGCCCAGACTTGGAGGCAGGAGGCAACTTTGAAGACTGTTTGGTTACACTGTTAGAGAGACAAGGAGGCCTGTAACAGGTTGTGGGGGAATAGTCACAGTGCTGGAGACAGGATATGTTTGAGAGATATTAATAACATAGAACAGAAATCACCTGCTGACCAAATGAACATAAAGGCAATGGATGGTGTCCAGATTTCAGGTTTCAATGGCTGGGTGAGTCACTGAGATAGAGAAAAGAAATCTTGGAAAAGTTTTGAATGAGTAGTATAATCATCTTAGGTGGACACACAGGTGAATATTCCCACTAAGCAGGTGTCTGTATTCAGTAGATGTGGGAGAGGAGCCGAGATGGAGGATTGCACATCACAGGCCAAGTGATTATTTGGTGCCTGTGATCGCCTAGGAAGATAAGAAAATAGATTCTAGGGTAGAATTCTGGAGGAGAATACAGTTACAAGATGAACAGAAGAATCCCCAGCAGGTGTTAGTAGCCAAACAGGTGGAAAGAACATGAGAGAAGCTATTGTAAGGGAAGCCAGAGTGAGGGATGGTTCAGAAGCGGGGAATGATAACAGTGGTGCATGCTCCTGAATGAAACATTTCTCTTGGATTGGTATAGGCAGAAACCAGTTCTTGGAGGTTTTTACATTGAAGGGGAGTGAGAAAGTGAGAAAGTAGAGTGCACTCCAAAAGTTATTGTTGGACAAGTATAAGTGATACATGAGCATTTGACTTACTGTTTAATTGAAATCACTGCAATTAGCTTTCTCTGATATATATGAACATATGTGATAATTTTATTTTTGTGCATTGTTAGAAAACTAATTGGTAATCTCCAGATGCATATGCATCATTTATTTAACTTTATTTATGCAGCTTTAAGTACAATTGATTTCTGATGTTATGTTAGTTTCTGCTATACAGCTAAGTGAATCAGTTATACATATATCTACTCTTTTTAGATTCCTTTCCTGATAGGTCATTACAGAGTGCTGAGTTGAGTTATCTGTGCTGTACAGAATGTCTTTTGGCTATCTATTTCTTGGTTTCTATTTGTTAGTTACCTATTTGTTGGCTGTCTATCATAGCATGCATATGTCAATCCCAATCTCCCAATTTATCCCTGCTCCCCATTCTTCTGGACTTCCCTGGTGGCTCAGATGGTCAAAAATCTGCCTGCAGATTTTTCGACCCAGGGTTCAGTCCCTGAGTCAGGAAGATCCCCTGGAGAAGGGAATGTCAATCCACTTGCCTGGAGAATTCCATGGACAGAGGAGCATGATGGGCTACAGTCCACGGGGTTGCAAAGAATCAGATCTGAATGAACAGCTAACACTTCCCATTCCTCCTGGTAACCATCAATTTTTTTGTTTTGTTCTGTTTTCTATATCTATGATTTTGTTTCTATTTTGTAACTATGTTCATTTGTACCATTTATTTTAGAGTCCACGTGTAAGTGGTAATATATGATATTGGTCTTTGTCAGATTTGCTTCACCACAAATGGCATTATTTCATTCTTTTTATGGCTGAGTAGTATTCCATTGTGTATATATATACACACACACAATGTGGTGTATATGTATATATATATATATATATATATATATATATATAACCCATCTCTTTAATCCATTCGTCTATTGATGGACATTTAGGTTGCTTTCATGTCCTGGCTTTTGTAAATAGTGTTGCAATGAACATTGAGGTACATGCATCTTTTTGAATATGTTTCTTTTTCAGATATATTTGCAATCATATGGTAGCCCTATTTTTAGTTTCTAAAGGAACCTCCATACTGTTCTCCAAGTGGCTGCACCAATTACATACCCACTAACAGTGTGGGAAGGTTCTCTTTTCTCCACAGCTTCGCTAGCATTTATTGTTTGTAGACTTTTAGATGATGGCTGTTCTGACTGGTGTGAGGTGGTACCTTATTATAGTTTAGATTTGCATTTTTTAAATAACGAGCACAGTTGAGGATCTTTTCATGTGCCTCTTGACCATCTGTGTGTCTTTTTAAAAGAAATGTCTCTTTAGATCTTTTGCCATTTTGGAGTTGGGTTGTTTGTTTTCTTTTACTGTGTGAGCTGCTTGTATATTTTAGAGATTCATCCCTTGTCAGTCACTTCATTTGCGATATTTTCTCCCATTCGGTGGATTGTCTTTTTGTTTTGTTTATGGTTTCCTTTGCTGTGCAAAACCTGTGAAGTTTAATTAGCTTCCATTTATTTATTTTTGTTTTTTATTTTCATTGCTCTAGGAGGTGGATCAAAAAGATCTTACTGTGATTTATGTCAGAGAGGTTCTGCCTGTGTTTACCTTTAACAGTTTTATAGTGTCCAGTCTTAAATCTAGGTCTTTGATCCATTTTGAGTTGATTTTTTGTGTATGGTATTAAGGAGTATTCTTTCATTATTTTATATGTAGCTGTCCAGTTTTCCTAGCGCCACCTATAGAAGAGACTGTCTTTTTCCCATTGTATGTTCTTGTGTCTTTTGCCATAGATTAAGTGACTACAGTTGTGTGGGTTTATCTTGACTTCCTATCCTATTCCATTGATCTATATTTGTTTTTTGTGCCAATGCCACCCTGTTTTGATGACTGTAGCTTTGTAGTATAGTCTGATGTAGGGAGCCTGATTTCTCCAGCTCTATTTTTCCTTCTCATGATTGTTCTGGCTATTCGGAGTCTTTCATGTTTCCATACAAATTGTAAATTATTTTCTTCTAATTTTGTGAAAAATGCTATAATTTCATAGGGATTGTATTGAATCTGTAGATTACTTGGATGATATGGTCATTTTGACAACATTGATTCTTCCAATCCAAGAGCATGGTATATCTCTTCATCTGTTTGTGTCATCTTTGATTTCTTTCATCATTATCTTACAGTTTTTAAGTACAAGTCTTTTGCCTCCTTGGGTACATTTGTTTCTAGCTTTTTATTCTTTTTGATGTGATGGTAGATTAGACTGTTTCCTTAATTTCTCTTTCAAATTTTTCACTATTAGTGTATAGGAATGCAAGAGATTTCTGTGTTTTAATTTTATAGCTTGCAACTTTACCAAATTCATTGATGAGCTCTGGTTTTCTGGCAACATCATTAGCATTTTCTATGTATAGTATCATGTCATCTGCAAACAGTGACATTTTACTTCTTTTCCTTTTTCCTTTTTATTATGAAATTTTAAAATATTACTATATATGTATTTTTAGATATTTTATATTATACTAAGTTATTTTATATATAATAGAAATATAGCATATTTGTGAACATATGTATGCTAAAATATGATTCTGTGAAAGTGCTGCTCTCAATGTGTCAGCAAATTTGGAAAACTCAGCAGTGGCCACAGGACTGGAAAAGGTCAGTTTTCATTCCAATCCCAAAGAAAGGCATTGCCAAAGAATGCTCAAACTACAGCACAATTGCACTCATCTCACATGCTCATAAAGTAATGTTCAAAATTCTCCAAGCCAGGCTTCAGCAGTACATGAACCATGAAATTCCAGATGTTCAAGCTGGTTTTAGAAAAGGCAGAGGAACTAGAGATCAAATTTCCAACATCCACTGGATCATGGAAAAAGCAAGAGAGTTCCAGAAAAACATCTATTTCTGCTTTATTGACGATGCCAAAGCTTTTGACTGTGTGGATCAGAATAAACTGTGGAAAATTCTGAAAGAGATGAGAATACCAGAACACCTGACCTGCCTCTTGAGAAATCTGTATGCAGGTCAGGAAGCAACAGTTAGAAATGGACATGGAATGACAGACTGGTTCCAAATAGGCAAAGGAGTACAACAAGGCTGTATATTGTCACCCTGCTTATTTTACTTATACGCAGAGTACATCATGAGAAATGCTGGGCTGGATGATACACGAGCTGGAATCAAGATTGCCGGGAGAAATATCAGTAACCTCATATATGCAGATGACACCATCCTTATGGCAGAAAGTGAAGAGGAACTAAAAGGCCTCTTGATGAAAGTGAAAGTGGAGAGTGAAAAAGTTGGCCTAAAACTCAACATTCAGAAAATGAAGACCATGGCATCCAGTCCCATCACTTCATGGAAAATAGATGGGGAAACAGTGGAAACAGTGTCAGGCTTTATTTTTCTGGGCTCCAAACTCACTGCAGATGGTGACTGCAGCCATCAAATTAGAAGACACTTACTCCTTGGAAGGAAAGTTATGACCAACCTAGACAGCATATTAAAAAGCAGAGACATTACTTTGCCGACTAAGGTCCGTCTAGTCAAGGCTATGGTTTTGCCAGTGGTCATGTATGGATGTGAGAGTTGGACTGTGAAGAAAGCTGAGCACTGAAGAATTGATGCTTTGGTGATGAACTGTGGTGTTGGAGAAGACTCTTGAGAGTCTCTTGGACTGCAAGGAGATCCAACCAGTCCATTCTGAAGGAGATCAGAAAAAGATCCTGGGTGTTCTTTGGAAGGAATGATGCTAAAGCTGAAACTCCAGTACTTTGGCCACCTCATGCAAAGAGTTGACTCATTGGAAAAGACTCTGATGCTGGGAGGGATTGGGACAGGATAAGGGGACGACAGAAGATGAGATGGCTGGATGGCATCACTGACTTGATGGACGTGAGGCTGAGTGAACTCCGGGAGTTGGTGATGGACAGGGAGACCTGGCGTGGTGCGGTTCATGGGGTTGCAAAGAGTCAGACACGACTGAGTGACTGAACTGAACTGAACTGATGCACACATACATATAATTTTGTATATTTTATATTCATTTCATTTATAACACAAGATAAATATATTCTCATTATTTGCCATAATTATGTTCTACAAGGTTGCCACAAACACTGAATTGTTGAGTCCTGGACCACTGTTCCTAGCAGTGAAGACAGTTCTTCAAGCTTCTGGTCACATTTTAGTCTCATTTCATCAACCAACCAAAGCACAGTCTTGCTTTATGTGTGTTCATGTTTGAATACACCTTCTTTACTGTACTGCTAATTCATTAATATCAAACTTACAGCCAAGTCTGACTGCCCCTTAGTGAAGTTTACCCAACACATGTATTTTCTCCATAAGGCACACCATAGCCTCCTCAGGTTTAGGGCACTAGATAGCTCTGTACTTCCATGTTTGGGGACTGTTTAAAAAGAGAGATTACCAGAAAAGAAGGAGATAAAAAGATGCCAAACTATGTCCCAGCAGACTGAGAAAAGGACACTTGTACAGTATGAGACTTGGAATAAAGCAGAGGCACACTGTATCCAGCCTTAACCAGGAACATGTGCCTGGTGACTCAGATTTTCCAATGTTCTGCATACATCTGTGAGTAACTACAGGAACACTACCATTATTTATTTTGGAATTAAAATCAATTTTAACAAGTTGACAACTTCACAAATACAGAATCCATAAATAACGAGGATCACCTTTGAAAGGTTATGTATGTATAACATAAATAAGGGCAACTGTGTATACATGTGAAATACTGGGCTCAGTGAATCACAAGCTGGAGTCAAAATTGCTAGTAGAAATATCAACAGCCTCGGATATGTAGTACGATACCACTCAAATGGCAGAAAGTGTAGAGGAACTAAAGAGCTTCTTGAGGAAGGTGAAAGAGCAAAGTGAAAAAGCTGGCTTGAAACTCAACATTCAGAAAACCAGGATCATGACATCTGATCCCATCACTTCATGGCAGATAGAAGAGTAAAAAATGGAAACAGTGACATTTTATTTTCATGGGCTCCAAGACATGATACTGTACATAGGAAATCTTAATGAGGCTTCCAGAAAACCAGAGCTCATCAATGAATTTGATAAAGTTGCAAGTTACAAAATTAATACACAGAAATCTCTTGCATTCCTGTATACTAATAATGAAAGATCACTGCCAACGGTAACTGCAGCCATGAAATTTAAAAGATGCTTGCTTCTTGGAACAAAAGTTATGACAAACCTAGACAGCATATTTAAAAAGAAAGAAATCATTTGCTGACAAAGGTCCATATAGTCCAAGCTATGGATTTTCCAGTAATTATGTACCAATGTGATATTCGGACCATTAAGAAGGCTGAGTGTCAAAGAATTGATGCTTTTGAATTGTGGTGCTGGAGAAGACTTTTGCGAGTCCCTTGGACTGCAAAGAGATCAAACCAGTCAATCCTAAAGGAAATCAGTTCTGAATATTCATTGGAAGGACTGTTGCTGCAACTGAAGCTCCAGTGCTTTGGCCACCTGATGTGAAGAGCCAACTCCTTGGAAAAGACCCTGATGCTGGGAGAGAGCGAGGGCATGAGGAGAAGGGGGGTGGCAGAGGAAAAATTAGTTAGCTAGCCTCACCACCTCAATGGACACAAATGTGAGCAAACTCCAGGAGATAGTGAAAGACAGAAGAGCCTGGCATACTGCAGTCCTCAGAGTTACAAAGAAATGGACATGACTCATTGGAAGAGACCCTGATGCTGGGAAAGATTGAAGGCAAGAAGAAAAGGGGAGGACAGAGGATGAAGTGGTTGGATGGCATCACCGTCTCGATGGATATGAGTTTGAGTAAACTCCGGGAGTTCGTGATGGACAAGGAGGCCTGGCGTGCTGCAGTCCATGGGATCTCAAAGAGTCGGACACAACTGAGGGACTGAACTGAACTGAACCAGTCTGATCCACTACAGCTTTTTGAATCCTGGAAAAAATACTTCTTATTACATCTGAGAAGTATGCTCAGCAATTCTATGAGATGCTCTGAAAACTGCAATGCCCACAGCTGGCATTGGTCCACAGAAAGGGCCCAATTCTTCTTCATGACAATTCCTGACCACATGTTGCATAACCAATGCTTCAAAAGTTGAATAAATTGAGCTCTGAAGTTTTGCCTCACCTGCTGTATTCACCTGACATCTCACCAACCAACTTTCACTTCTTCAAGCATTTTGATAACTTATTGCAGGGAATATGCTTCCACAACCAGCAGGATTCAGAAAATGCTTTCCAAGAGTTCTTTAAATCCCAAAGCACAGATTTTTATGACTTAGGAATAGATAAACTTATTTCTCATTGACAAAACTGTGTTGATTATAATGGTTCCTATTTTGATTAATAAAGATGTATTTGAGCCTAGTTATAATAATTTAAAATTCATTTTCTGAAACTGCAATTATCCACTCCAGTATTCTTGCCTAGAGAATCCTGTGGACAGAGGAGCCTGGTGGGCTGCTGTCCATAGGGTCTCACAGAGTCAGACACAACTGAAGCGACTTAGCATGCATGCATGCATTGGAGAAGGAAATGGCAACCCACTCCATTACTCTTGCCTGGAGAATCCCAGGGACAGAGGAGCCTGGTGGGCTGCTGTCTATGGGGGTCACACAGAGTCAGACACAACTGAAGTGACTTAGCAGCAACAGCAGCAACCTAATAAAAAACACAATTGGTCTAAGATTTTGGTCACTGCATGTAATTAATTTGAATGTTCCCTAGATGAATGGCAGAGTGATATAAAAAATACCTTAATTTTTACTACCTTAGTAACATTTTATTTTAGTTTGGTTGGTTTCATCCTCACAAACTAAAGAAACACATCCAGCATTTGTCACTAAGTTAACATCTTGTATTTGCATGCTAAGTCACTTCAGTCATGTTAGACCCTATGGACTCTAGCCCACCAGGCTCCTCTCTGTGTGGGATTCTCCAGGCAAGAATACTGGCCTGAGCTGTCACGTCCTCCTCTAGGGACTGACTCCATGTCTCTTACATGTCCTGCGTTGGTAAGCAGGTTCTTTACCACTCACATCACTTGGGAAGCCCAAGTTAACATCATAAGTGTGCTTAAAAGATTGTGATAACAAAATGTTGATGGTGTTTATTCTGCAAGCAGTGTGTTGAGAAATGGTAGCTCAGTGTCTCCAGAAATCCGAATTGCACCCCAAGTTACAAGACTTTTTTTATTTTTTTTTTGTTTTTGTTTTGGCTGTGTTGGGTCTTAGTTGTGGCCTGTGGGCTCTTAGTTCCCTGACCAAGGATTGAACCCATGTCCCTTCATTGCAGGGTGGATTCTTAACCACTGGACCAACAAGGAAGTCCCAAGTTTTTTATTTCTAAGATTGCCCCACAAAAGAGAATTATCTCTCATAGGACTTTATCAAAGCTGATTAGAGCTGAGAAAACAACTCTTTTTCGCTTCAAAATCATGTTTTTAAAAAATGGAAAACAGAGTAATTTAAAGTATTTCCTGCTATCCCAATTTGGTTTTATGGTTGTAATATGGCCATTAGGTTTGGACAGAGAGCCTATTTTTGTCTTATTCCTTTAGTAAGAATCATTCTTCTGCCACATTGAACTGAAGTGTTTATTTAGTAAAACTTGCTCATACAATGAAGCCAAAGCTGTTTTAGCATACACCACAAGGAAACATTGTGAATAACTGAAACTCACTTCATCCACTTCCAACTAGTTAGGGGCTTATATTATGTAAAAAGCTGTTAAGTATCTGTTTTCTTTATCTGCATATAATGTTGAAGCATGATACAATAGCAGTTGGTATATCCAGTTAAACATTATTATGCACTGCATCACTTTAGGATTTCAAGAGCTTGAAATCCAACATTTTCAAAGAATGTTTATGTAGTCCCTACTAATTATTGGGGGCACCGTGCTAAATATTTTGTATATGTTAACAGATTAATCTATTTGCCTAAGATTCTGTGTGTGTTAGTCACTCAGTTGTGTCCAACTCTTTTGACCCCATAGACTAAAGCCCACCAGGCTCCTCTGTCCCTGGGATTTTCCAGGCAAGAATACTGGAGGGGGTTGCCATCTCCTTCTTCAGGGGATCTTCCCAACCCAAGGATTGAACCTGGGGCTTCCCTGGGGCCTCAGCAGGTAAAGAATCTGCCTGCAATGTAGGAGATCTGGGTTCAAACCCTGGGTTGGGGAGATCCCCTAGAGAAGGGAATGGCTACTCACTCCAGTATTCTGACTGGAGAATCCCATGGACGGTATAGTCCATGGGGTTGCAAGGTCAGACATGACTGAGCGACTTTCACTTTTCTTTCTCCTGCATTGCAAGGAGGCTCTTTACCATCTGAGCCACCAGGGAAGCTTAAGATTACAAAGCTAATTTCAGAGGCAGAATCAGAATAGAATACACATCACTGGAATCTCATTCTAGGGTGTTTTAAATTTCATAAATTATTTACTATGTGCATCTAGAATAGTCCAAAAAATTTCTTCCTTTCTCAGTCTTAAGTTCTATATTTTTCAAAAGAAAAAAATAATGCAAGGGCAGTTGGAAGAATGTCCTTCCTGAAAGTGTTATGCATTGTGTTGCTTTGTTGTTTTCTCTTAAACTTTTCTGTGGTTCTAGAATTACTTCTGGAAACAAACCATTTTCATACAGCAGCCCAAAGCAGATTTTGTAAGTAAACTGGTTAACACTGGAGACTTTTCAAAGTGAAGTCATGGAACATCTGTCTTGTTTCTTAATATGGCTAATGATTGACCTGTAGGTTTACGGAAGCATTCTAAAAGACCAGAAGGGAAAGGGGAAACATACCTCTGCTACCATCTCCCAGGATTGCTGTTAAATTCAGGCAGTCCTATCGAGGGCCTGCATAACACTCCACGGTGGCTTTGCAGATGTGTGCAGACCTTCAAACAAACAGACTTGAGGTTGTGAAACAGCAACCCAAGCTGGCAACTGTTTAAGTCGTGATGCAGTCACTGACATTTACCAAGTGGCCACAGGTTTGATTTCACACCCAGTTCCAATATTTATAATTATTTTGCCCTGCTCCTTTTTGTCTTTTAATTTTTCCAAATGGCTGCAAGTGTGCCCCCAAAGGACATGATTATGAAAAGACAAATTCTTTCACTAGTTCCAGGGTGGTTTTTTTCTTTGATTGTTTTGTCCAGTAGCTCAGTGATTTTCAAACTGTGTGTCACAGATAATTAGTGAAGAATGAAATGAATATAGTGGGTCACAGCTACATTTTGAGATCTATGGGAATAGACTAAAAATACTATTAAAAGCACTGTAAGAAGTGGGAATATTTTTGAAACTTTTGTTCCAAATATGTGTGTATGTGTATAAAGTAATACATAAATTCCTAGAATGCTTACTGGCCAGTGAAAGTCATTGCCATACATACTTTATGTGATGGGAGTTTCTGTCAGAAATATAGATCAATGGAACAAAATAGAAAGCCCAGAGATAAATTCACACATCTATGGATACCTGATCTTTGACAAAGGAGGCAAGAATATACAATGGATTAAAGACAATCTCTTTAACAAGTGGTGCTGGGAAAACTGGTCAACCACTTGTAAAAGAATGAAACTAGATCACTTTCTAACACCATACACACAAATAAACTCAAAATGGATTAAAGATCTAAATGTAAGACCAGAAACTATAAAACTCCTGGAGGAGAACATAGGCAAAACACTCTCTGACATACATCACAGCAGGATCCTCTATGACCCACCTCCCAGAATACTGGAAATAAAAGCAAAAATAAACAAATGAGACCTAATTAAAATTAAAAGCTTCTGCACAACAAAGGAAACTATAAGCAAGGTGAAAAGACAGCCTTCAGAATGGGAGAAAATAATAGCAAATGAAGCAACTGACAAACAACTAATCTCAAAAATATACAAGCCACTTTTGCAGCTCAATTCCAGAAAAATAAACAAACCAATCAAAAAATGGGCCAAAGAACTAAATAGACATTTCTTCAAAGAAGACATGCAGATGGCTAACAAACACATGCAAAGATGCTCAACATCACTCATTATCAGAGAAATGCAAATCAAGACCACAATGAGGTACCATTTCACACCAGTCAGAATGGCTGTGATCCGAAAGTCTACAAGCAATAAATGCTGGAGAGGGGGTGTGGAGAAAAGGGAACCCTCTTACACCATTGGTGGGAATACAAACTAGTACAGCCACTATGGAGAACAGTGTGGAGATTCCTTAAAAAACTGGAAATAGAACTGCCTTATGACCCAGCAATCCCACTGCTGGGCATACACACCAAGGAAACCAGAATTGAAAGAGACACGTGTACTCCAAAGTTCACTGCAGCACTGTTTATAATAGCCAGGACATGGAAACAACCTAGATGTCCATCAGCAGATGAATGGATAAGAAAGCTGTGGTATGTATACACAATGGAGTATTACTCAGCCATTAAAAGAATACATTTGAATCAGTTCTAATGAGGTGGATGAAACTGGTGCCTATTATACAGAGTGAAGTAAGCCAGAAAGAAAAACACCAATACAGTATACTAACACATATATATGGAATTTAGAAAGATGGTAATGATAACCCTGTATGCGAGACAGCAAAAGAGACTCAGATGTATAGAATAGACTTTTAGACTCTGTGGGAGAGGGCGAGGGTGGGATGATGTGGGAGAATGGCATTGAAACATGTATACTATCAGGTAAGAAATGAATCGCCAGTCTATGTTCGATACAGGATACAGGATGCTTGGGGCTGGTGCATGGGGATGATCCAGAGAGATGATATGGGGTGGGAAGTGGGAGGGGGTTCAGGATTGGGAACTCATGTACACCTGTGGCTGATTCATGTCAATGTATGGCAAAAACCAATACAGTATTGTAAAGCAAAATAAAGTAAAAATAAAAATTAAAAAAGAATATGTGATATACATACACATACACACATATATGTATATATCTATATACAACAGAATATTACCAAAAAAAAAAAAGCTGTGGTACATATACACAATGGAGTATTACTCAGCCATTAAAAAGAATACATTTGAATCAGTTTTAATGAGGTGGATGAAACTGGAGCTTATTACACAGAGTGAAGTAAGCCAGAAAGAAAAACACCAATATAGTATACTAATGCATATATATGGAATTTAGAAAGATGGTAATGATAACCCTGTATGCAAGACAGCAAAAGAGATACAGATGTGTAGAACAGTCTTTTGGACTCTGTGGGAGAGGGCGAGGGTGGGATGATTTGGGAGAATGGCTTTGAAACATGTATAATATCATGTCAGAAACGAATCGCCAGTCTAGGTTTAATGCAGGGTGCAGGATGCTTGGGGTTGGTCTACTGGGATGACCCAGAGAGATGGTATGGGGAGGGAGGTGGGAGGGGGTTGGGAACATGTGTGCACCCGTGGTGGATACATGTTGATGTGTGGCAAAACCAGTACAATATTGTAAAGTAATAATAATAATAAATTTTAAAAATATTTTAAAAAAGAAAAAAATTTTAAACAGTGATGTAATCTCTTTCCCAAATTTGATCTTTGGGTTTGTGTCCAGCTACCATTCTTTATTTCTAGCAAATCAGTGGGTGCACTGTCATGTCATCACTTGAAGTTAGGAGAAAGTATTAGTATTTTATCTTACGTCTGCATAGAAGTCAGCTCTGGATCTACTCAACTGTGATGTGGAGAGCACTGGTAAAGATTATTACATACCATTTCTATTTAGGTTTTTACTTGGTTTTCAGAACTTTGCTTGAGAGAATTGTTTTCAACTAATTATTGGCATTTAAATCCTTGACAGACAAATTTGATGTGAATATCAAGTTATCTAGTATTTTATTTTCTCAGGTTAATGTGACTAATTTAAAGAAATTACTTATGGATTAAAAAAAGAAATTACTTAGAAAGTAGTATTAACTTAATGAAAATTAAATATAACCTATTCAGTAATATATATTCATAGATTTAAAATAAAATTCTATAATTATGTTCCAATAAAATTTTTTAATGAAATAAACTTTTGATGGAGTCCATTAGTGTTAATGTATTGAAATATATTTCATATTATTTTATCTATTTTGTTTGAGATAGTTATAACCATTTATCATATCTCATCTATTTCTTTTCTTGCATTTTCAGCTAAAACTGACCAAGAAGCAGAGGAGAACTCACTGACAGAGACTCATAAGTGGTGAGAAATTACTTTCCTTTAATATTTGTTCTCAGAGTAGGTTTATAAAGCACTTAATATGCTTCATCACAAGGAGTCAATCATTAGCTCAGTTTTAATTTCAAGAATAAAAGAAACTAACAGTGTACTTTAATTATACATTGGATTTCTGACTTTTATTTTTATAATTCTGGATGATATATAATCCTGTTATATCAAATTATTGTGACTAGATAGCTTATTAGCACCTTCTCTTTAGAATAGGTTTTAGGGCTGTGGAATACCAGAAAGAAAGACAGCAGGAAACTATCTTAAGAAAGAGTGTGAAGGGTTTGGCTATAGGACATGAGTTTCCAGGTGCAAAAGCAGAGTTCAAGTGGCCCCCTGAGTTCCTTGTGCATGACCCTCACTTTCACAGTAGAGGTTTGCCATCATCAGTTCAGTTCAGTCTCTCAGTCGTGTCTCACTCTTTCGACCCCATGGACTGCAGCATGCCAGGCCTCCCTGTCCATCATTCCCAACTCCCGGAATTTACTCAAACTCATGTCCATCGAGTCGGTGATGCCATCCAACCATCTCATCCTCTGTCCTCCCCTTCTCCTCCTGCATTCAGTCTAGCCCAGCATCAGGGTCTTTTCCAATAAGTTGATTCTTTGCATCAGGTGGCCAGAGTATTGGAGTTTCAGCTTCAGCATCAATCCTTCCAATGAATATTCAAAATTGATTTCCTTTAGTATGGACAAGTTGGATCTCCTTGCAGTCCAAGGGACTCTCAGGAGTCTTCTCCAACACCACAGTTCAAAAGCATCAATTCTTTGGCGCTCAGCTTTCTTTTTTTTTTTAATATAAATTTATTTATTTTAATTGGAGGCTAGTTACTTTACAATATTGTATTGGTTTTGTCATACATTGACATGAATCCGCCCATTTTGTTATTTTCTTGCTTCTTGTGGCTTTTTCTTTTCCACTTAGAGAAGTTTCTTTAGCATTTGTTGCTAAGCTTGTCTCAAAGTACTGACTTCTCTTATCTTCTGCTTGTCTGGAAAGCAATTGATTTCTTCATCAAATCTGAATGAGAATGTTGTTGGGTAGGGTTTTCTTGTTTGTAGGACTTTCCCTTTAATCATTTTAAATATATCCTGCCACTCCTTTCTGGCCTGCAGTTTCTGATGAGAAATCAGCTGATAGTCTATGGGATTCCCTTGTATTTTCTTTGTTGCATTTCTCTTATTTCTTTTAATTTTCTCTATCTTTAATTTTTGTCAGTTTGATGATTCTGTGTCTCATCGTGTTCTTCCTTCAGTCTACCCTGTGTGGGACTCTGTGCTTCCTGGACTTGGGTGACCCTTTTGTTTTTCATTTTAGGGAAGTTTTCTGCTATTATCTCTCCATAAATCTTCTCAGGCCTTCTCTCTCTCTCCCTGCTCTCTCTCTCTCCTTCTCTCTCTCCTCCTTCTGGGCCCCCATAACACAGATCTTGGTGTCTCTGATGTTGCTCCAGAGGTCTATTAAACTGTTTTCCTTCTTTTTTCTTTATTTTCTTCCATGGCAGTGATTTTCTCTACTCTCTTCCAGTTCACTGTAAGTTCTACCTCATTTATTCTGCTCTTGATTCCTTCTAGTGTATTTTTCATTTCAATTATTTTATTCTTAAACTCCATTTGGTTATTCTTTATATTTTATAATTCTTCGTTTTTAAAAATTCTTATAACTTCTCACTCTGTGCATCCATTCTTTTCCCAAGTTTTAGGTCATCTTTATAATCATTACTCTGAAGTCTTTCTCAGGTAAGTTGCCTAATTCTACTTCACATAGTTGTTCTTCTTGGGTTTTATCTTGTTCCTTCTGGAACATATTCCTCTGCTGTCTCATTTTACCTAAAATTCTATGTTTGCTTTTATGTATGTGGAAAGTTAGTTATTTCTCAACGTGGGAGACGTGGCCCTCTGTAGGGGATGTCCTATGTGTCCCAGCAATGCACTCCTCTCTTGTCGCAAATGCCAGGCAGCTGGCCCCAGGGTAGATTCTGATCTACATTTGGGGACTCAGTCTGCAGGCTGCTCAGTTCAGTTCAGTTCAGTCACTCAGTTATTTCCAACTCTTTGTGACTCTATGGACTGCAGCATGCCAGGCCTCCCTGTCCATCACAAACGCCCAGAGCCTACTCAAACTCATCTGCTGGATGCTAGATCATAGTTTTCTTGCTTCTGTCTGCCCCCTGGTGGTTGAGGCTAGTTGAAAAGCTTGTTCAGGCTTTCTGGTAGGAAGGACTAGTGTCTGCCCACTGGTGGAGAGAGCAGGGTCTTGTCCCTGTGGTGGGTAGAGCCACGTGAAGGGGTGTGTTTATAAGTGGCTGTGGGCTCAGGGTGACTTTAGATAGCCTGCTTGCTGTGAGTGGGTCTACGTCCCCACCTTGTTGGTTGTTTAGCCGGAAGCATTCCAGCACTAGGCACTGAAGACTGCTGAGTGGGGGCAGGTCTTGGTACCAAAATGACAGCCTCCAGGAGAGCTCATGCTGGTGAATATTTACACTACCAGTGTCTTTGTCGCCACAGTGAGCCAGAGCCACCCCTACCCCCCAGGAGACCCTCCAAGACCAGCAAGTAGGTCTGCCCCAGGCTCCTATAAAGTCAGTCCTTTTGTCATGGTCCCGGTGCATTTGAGTCCTTGTGTGCACCCTCCCCAAGAGCAGAGCTTCTCTTTTACCACATGCCTGTGCATCTCCCGCACCCCAGCCCTGTTTGGCCATCAAACCAAATGGTCTGGGTGCTCCTCTCTTGAATGCCAGTTCCTCAGGCTGAGGACCCTGACAGGGGGCTCACAATTCTCACTCCTGTGGGAGAATATCTGCCATTTAATTATTCTCCAGTCTCTGGGCCAGCCACTCAAGTGGTGAGGGACTTGATTATATCACATATGCACCCCTCCAACTATCTAATTGGGTTTCTTCTTTATGTCTTGGATGCAGAATATTTTTGTTGATAGACTGCAGTCTTTTTTAATGATAGTTATTCAGTGATTCTGGTGTCCTCATAAGAGGAAGTAAGCTCAAGTCCTTCTACTCCATAATCTTGTCCTCTCATGTGTAGTAAATTTATTCCTGCTATAAATGCAATAGGAAAAATTTCCAGGGCAGTTTGAATCATTTCAGTTCGATTCAGTTGCACATTCATGTCTGACTCTTTGGGACCCCAGGGACTGCAGCACGCCAGGCTTCCCTGTCCATCACCAACTCCCAGAGCTTGCTCAACTCATGTCCATTGAGTTGGTGATGCCATCCAACCATCTCATCCTCTGTCCTCCCCTTCTCTTCCTGCCTTCAGTCTTTCCCAGCATCAGAGTCTTTTCCAAAGAGTCCATTCTTAGCATCAGGTGGCCAAAGTATTGGAGTTTCAGCTTCAGCATCAGTCCTTCCAATGAATATTCAGGACTGATTTCCTTTAGGACTGACTGGTTGGAGCTCCTTTAAGTCCAAGGGACTCTCAAGACTCTTCTCCAACACCACAGTTCAAATGCATCAATTCTTCAGCACTCAGCTTTCTTTATAGTCAAACTCTCACATCTATACATGACTACTGGAAAAACCATAGCTTTGACTAGATGGAACTTTGTTGGCAAAATAATGTCTCTGCTTTTTAATATGCTGTCTAGGTTGGTCATAGCTTTCCTTCCAAGGAGCAAGTGTCTTTTAATTTCATGGCTGCAGTCACCACCTGCAGTGATTTTGGAGGCCAAGAAAGAAAGTCTGTCACTGTTTCCCCATCTATTTGCCATGAATTGATGGGACCAGATGCCATGATCTTAGTTTCTGAATGAGTTTAAAGCCAGCTTTTTCACTCTCCTCTTTCACTTTTTCAGGAGGCTG
>CAKJTW010000458.1:0-58040 GCA_917880005.1 Nanger dama | reverse complement strand
ATTGACCAATCAAAAACTGTAAACTCAGACATCTTCACATTTACAGAGGCAGATGGTGGAAATGAAGAGAGCGGTCTATCACTCACACATTTGCTACTCAGCTATCCCAAACAATAAATAGGGCAGTTTTAAGTAATGGCTTGGAAGTAGATGAAAATAATATAAAATAAAATAAAAAATAATAAAATAGTATTATCTTATTGTAATGCAAATTTAGGAAAGGAAGCATGTCAAATGCAATCAGGAACCTGAGGACACCCATTTTACTGAGGTTTTGACTATTGATTTTTCTATAACATTTTCTAAATACCCATTTATTGCACAAATGTTGGAACATAATACTTAGGTTACCAGCTATTCATTATATAATAAATCTTTTTATACTCTATTCTTATGTTTTGTATTCAGAAGAAATTTTACAACTATGTTAAAATACAAATAATAAAATGATAACAAAATACAGAAAC
Organism: Nanger dama; assembly: GCA_917880005.1. Lineage (NCBI taxonomy): Eukaryota > Metazoa > Chordata > Mammalia > Artiodactyla > Bovidae > Nanger > Nanger dama. The sequence continues at coordinate 57,573 of CAKJTW010000458.1, read as the reverse complement.
ATGAGTTTAAACATTTTAAAAATGCCTTGAGATTTCAAATGTTTGTGACAGCTCAGTGTTTTGCTTCTAAACTACTCTCTGAATAACTGAATTTTTAAAATCTATTTTCACTTTCCAACTTCATTCTAGTTTATTCATTTTAATATGTATATTTCAAAAATATGTAATTATGAATTTGGCATTCCACTTTCATCACTTTAACATTTTTAATATTTTTTCTGTGTATTATGTAATTTTCTTATGAATTGATTTCAATGACTGCAAAATATTACATCATTTCACTAAACATATTTACCCTAACCATTCTATTACCCCTGGAGATACAGGTTATTTTTACTGTTATAAGCAATGCTAATTGAAACATGTATAATAGCATATGTGAAACAAATTGCCAGTACAGGTTCGATGCATGATACAGGATGTTCGGGGCTGGTGCACTGGGATGACCCAGAGGGATGGTATGGGGGACGAGGTGGTAGGACGGTTCAGGATGGGGAACACGTGTACACCCGTGGCAGATTCATGCTGATGTATGGCAAAGCCAGTACAATATTGTAAAGTAATTAGCCTCCAATTAAAATAAATAAATTTATATTAAAAAAATATATATAAGCAATCCTAGGACACATACCCATTTACATACAAATAGTTTTTTTCTAAATAAAAAATAGCAAGTATCCACTTCTAAAGTGATGTATGTTCTAGTTCCTAAAAGTAAATTTGGTTTACCACTGATCAAAAAATATATATGGCCCTTTTGTAATTGAATTTTCATTACTGATAATTAATATTGTTCAGTTTGATGGAAATTATTAAAATAATGAATACATTTGTTCTAAAATCCTAGAAGGAAATCTTCCAAAGATATGCAGCAAATTCATACAAAAGATACTAAAGTAACCTAAGGTCTCTACATTTTGTTTAACCTTTCTTTCAAAACATGTTTAATTGCATACCATGAATCAAAAGCATCATTGCTATCTCTTGGGTACTATGGTGAGTAAAACCATCTTTGCCCTCAAGAAGGTTATAGCCTACAGGGGAAAATGGGCAAAAACATTCATTTTTAGTGTAGTAAGTTCTATAGGAAGAACATACCCAGGTATCATTTGACAATACTTTTAATATCAATTTAGTAATAGATTTTTGATAAGTGATTTTAATTTCCATAATAGTCCTTTGAGATAAAAGTTAAATCGGACCCCTCTAAAGGGCTTCCCAGGTGGCTCGGTGGTAAAGAATCTTGTTAATGCAGAAGATGTGGGTTCAATCCCTGGGTCAGGAAGATTCCCTGGAAAAAGAAATGGTGACCCATTCCAGTATTCTTACCTGGAAAATCCCATGAACAGAAGAGCCTGGCAGGCTACAGACCATGGGGTCACAAAGAGTCAGATACAACTTAACAACGGAACAACAACGATACTGTAGTATTGCTTGATGATAAAAGTTAGAGACTAAAATCATGACAAGGTGCCGCATCCACATCTTCTTTTCCATGGACCTGGAATAAAATGCCATACGATAGTCTGTACAAGCCTCCCATGCAGCTCTCCTCTTGCTGACATGTGTATGATGAGCCTCAATACTGGCATATCGGTGTGGAGGGCAGATAACTACAGGAGCAATTTACAAACAGGAATTCTTGCTCTAGCACATGCAGGCATTGTGAAATATCCAAGGTTCAGCTTTTTCATGAAAAAGAAAAGATGTGACAGAACTTACTATATAAGGGAGGTTTAATATATGTTACATGTCTCTGCTGCTGCTGCTGCCAAGTCGCTTCAGTCGTGTCCAACTCTGTGCAACCCCATAGATGGCAGCCCACCAGGCTCCCCCGTCCCTGGGATTCTCCAGGCAAGAGCACTGGAGTGGGTTGCCATTTTCTTCTCCAGTGCACGAAAGTGAAAAGAGAAGTTGCTCAGTCGTGTCAGACTCTTAGTAACCCCATGGACTGCATGGTGGGCCCAGGCTCCTCCGTACATGTCTCTAGGTTTCATTAATTTTCATCAACATTTAAGTGTTGAATACCTTCTGGCTATAAGACATAGGGGCTTCCTGAGAAAGATACCATTCCTGACTTCAACTTGGTTCTAGAGGTTGAACATGCAGATCTAATCAACTTTTAACTCTGCCTGTGAAAAGGCTGAGACCTAGATGCGATGCTAATATCTGCACTCTTAGCAAGAGCCAGCGATATTGGAAGCTGTATCTGAACACAGGAAGCAACACTGCATGGGCACTGACTTCTCTTAGTAGACAATAATTTTTTTTTTCAAAACTTGAACTTCAAGATGCAGGCTCCTATCTAGACATAATATCTGTGATTCAAATGATCGCTTTCTCTAGCGGTATCTTCTTAAAATCCTTGAATTCACAATCATTTATTCATTTAAGTCGCTTAATAGCTCAGAAGTTAGTTTGATCTATCCAGTGCATCTATTAATACTTCCTAGATGAAGAGACAGATTTGGAGGCTACACAACGAGGCTGCACAGCCTTAACATGGGGGCCCTGGGACAGGGGCCAGGAGCTGTGCGGGACTCTTGCTAAAGCGGGATACCTCATTCTTGGTATACTGATGAAAAATGATTTTGTGCCCCTGATGGAATGGCTACTGACCCTATGAAATGACTATTCTAATCTTGTCATCGTTGTATTATATTGTTGCCATGCAAGGGGATTTAATGAAAAAGAATTAGACAATTTACAGTTTCTCTGTCCATTAACAACCTGTAGAGAAACATGCCTGAGTGGGTCAGATGGAAGGCACCAGGGGAAATGCTAGCGAAGTGGGACCCTGCTTTCTTCACACTCACATATTTGAAAGAAACCTAGAAAGGAAGGCAGGGAACACCAACTGTACTATGTAGTAACAGGTGTCTTAGTTGAGGAAATGGCCATGTTGGAAGGAGACCTCCGCAGTGAAGCTGCAGGAATCGGCCTGTTCTGTCTTTGAACTGACTCAGACCCACCCATACAGCTAGTTGCTTGCCAAGAGACGCCGAGGAAGAGACAGAGAGAAAATAAGCCTCCCAGTGCCATCAGAACTATCTTCCTTCATCTACGTAAGCTCGGGTAGATATAAGATCAATTTACACATGAAAACACAAAATCCCTGGAGAAGTTAGTCTATGAGTCCAAAATTTAAGAAAATTTCATATTATTACTCAGAATGGTAGATTTCAGGAAAGTTTTCATTTTGGTTTCTAAAATTTTTTATTTTTCCGCATACTTAAGATGGTCCTTATTTCTTGTAGGATGTTAAAACTGGAAGGATCTTTAGAAACTATAGTGTTGAGTTCCTTTGGCTGTGGCTAAGAGAGATGAACAGGTTTTTTTAAGGACATAAATAGAGTGACCACAATGGATGTCTAAGTCAGTACAACTTTGCACCTCAAATGCACTATTACTCTGGGAAAACAGGCATAAAAGGAAATACCACAGGAAAACTAGCCTTTATGGTTACTTTAGGCATAAAAGTAATTAATGATTTTTTTTATTGGTTTATCAAACAACTTTGCAAGTGCACCCTCTTCTGGACTGAGGCAGCACCCAAATCTGCGGGTGTTGTGTGTCAGAAGGATGGAGAATGGCATTACCCTGGGCTGTGTCGCCTGCCCAGTCTGACATCTGGACACCATGACTTGGCAGATTTGAGAACAGGGTGAAAAAGTGATGAACTGTATTCCAGTTGTATGCTAGGGGAAAGACAGAAGCACATGTACATGGGTGTGCATGCAAGCGTGAAGGTGCAGCTCAGTGTGTCCCCTAGGCTGTCTTCATACCCCGAATATTGGGTGTGGGGCCAGTAGACACATTTTAGACCCTGTTTATCTGTTAAAGGGAAGGAAAACCCAACCTCCTTCCAGATTCTCCTTGGCTCAGGTTCTGGGGAACGAGGCTGCTGTGTGGAAACAAAGCTAACAGGCGTGGATAGAAACAGGTGAGAAGTGACATGAAACACACTGAGTTTTACTCATGCAAAACTAAACAAGTTAATGGGCATGGAAAGTATGTGTCCTGAGAACTTGTTTTTATTTCATTTTCCAGCAAAATGGAATGCCAACAAAACTACATTTTCAGGCTGTTTACTGACCATAGAGTGCCAGGGAAACTGAGAGATTTCATTTCACTGTAAAGTAACGGTTATTTTTGGGAGAATGAAGCAAAAGCCCATGAGACAGGGGTGAGACTGTGGTGAATATCAATGTTTCAAAAACCTAGCACTAAATTTAATGTATTTCTTAGAGTTATATAATGATGATTTCATTAGAGCGAATAACTCATAAAAGCAGTGATAATTTAAAACAGGTTTATTTTGAATGAGCACATTAAATGCAGAATCTCAATAATAGACTAGGAGTAGATTATGGAATGTATGTTCATATACTGTTATCTTGTGTGTGTGCTCAGTTACTAAGTCATGTCTGACACTTTGCAACCCTGTGGACTTAGCCTGCCAGGATCCATGGGATTTCCCCATCAAGAATACTGCAGTGGGTTGCCATGCCCTCCTCCAGGGGATCTCCCTGACCCAGGGGTTGAACATGTGTCTCATGCGTCTCCTGCACTGGCAGGCAGATTCTTTACCACTAGGCTACCTGGGAAGCCCATGTTGTTATCTTATTAAATGTTTAATTTAGTGAAACTAAACTCCACCTATGATGTCTCTCCCTGGTCACACAGCACAGCCATCCGATTGCCACATACTATCAATTACAACTCTGGAACCTGTTTTCAATTTTCTGTATAAATCATCAGACACGGGCTATTTAAAGATGCATAATTGACTGCTCTTATTTAGCACCTACTATACCAAGCACCTACTATACTCCAGCACTCTTGCCTGGAAAATCCCATGGATGGAGGGGCCTGATAGGCTATAGTCCCTGGGGTCACAAAGAGTCGGACACGACTGAGTGACTTCACCATACCAAGCATTGTGGGTTTTTAGAAAAATAACTCACAAAACTTTTGTTTTAGGGTTCTAGCATTTGTGTCACTAAAAGAAGTGATCCAAATAGTCTCAAATTTAAATCAGGTTTGTAAGTTGAGGAAACACAACTGAGAAGGCCTTTTATTTTGCAAAAGAAGTTGGAAGATAAGACTACTTTGGTCAACTTATTCTGTAACCTAGTGTTTCTTAAAATGTCAGTCATGATGATTTCATTTATCAGAAATAATTTCTTTGCTGTTTCTGAATCAAACCACTTTACACTGAAATAAGGATTTTAGAAGAAGTTGCTTTACTTCTCTAAATGGAAGAAAGCAGTCATTTTAATAAACACAGTTCAGTTCAGTCGCTCAGCTGTGTCTGACTCTTAGTGTGTCTGACTCTTAGTGTGTCTGACTCTTAGCATGCCAGGCCTCCCTGTCCATCTCCAGCTCCCAGAGTTTACTCAGACTCATGTCCATTGAGTCAGTGATGCCGTCCAATAAACACAAGGTAACCATAAAAAATGAATGATTGTTGAAACAAAAGTATTCATCAGTAAGTATGTAAAAATCATCTTATATATTCCCAGTGGTCTTCACACTACACTTTGCTAAACATTATTCACCCAGTGTCTTAGAAATGCAGAGCACACGGGCATCAGGAGACGCCTGATTAAGCATGTGAGGAAACCTCTAAGGTAGGGGTCGGTAGGATTGGTTAGAGGCACTCTTATTTTCTGCACTTTTCTTTCATTACTGCATTTTGTTCTTAGAGAAGCCAGTTGCCTTCTGTAAAGTGTATTAATTCCCCTGAGCTTCCCAGAACCATAAACATTTGCAATAATAACATTTATTCTAGTTCCTGAGAAGCTCCTCTGCTGTTATGTAACACAGACAAGCAGTAAAAACATCTGCAGTCCTGTGGGGTCAACTCCCAGAAATCTTAATATCTATCCACAAAAACTTTCCTATTTCCAGCTTTTTAATTTTCACTTGTTCTTGTGTCTAAGAGTACCATGTATATATAGATGGCAGCATTTCTCATTTTCTCTGAAAAGAGAAAAATCTCATAGAATTTGCTGGGCTCTCAAGTTATATCCCTGGTGGCTCAGAGGGTAAAGCGTCTGCCTGCAATGCAAGAGACCAGGGTTCAATCCCTGGGTTGGGAAGATCCCCTGGAGAAGGAAATGGCAACCCACTCCAGCATTCTTGCCTAGAAAATCCCATGGCCGGAGGAGCCTGGTAGGCTACAGTCCATGGGGTCACAGAGAGTCGGACATGACTGAGCAACTTCACTTTCACTTTCAAGGTATATCATATATGACACCCACTAGCCACCCCGAAGATGCTTAAACTGCAAACAGAGAGGACTGATAGTCAGAAAATGTGGGTTCCAGCCCTCCCAATAAACTAAATCTCAGTTCACACACACACACACACACACACACACCCCCAATGTGTATGTGTATAATGGGAAAAATTATTCATCTCAAAGTATGTTACTTTGATGAGGCTTTCCAGAACCTTCAGGAATAAATGGAAGGCTAATATATACCTTTTCATTATTCAATAACAGACTTTTATTTACACCTGTTATATTTAAGATACTCTTCTAGATGCTGAGGATACACAGCTAAGCAGAATGTGGTTCCTGCTTTCAAAAAGCTTACAATATAAGGAGGAAAATAATGCATAAACACCCAGAGAAATGACACAATGTAATACAAAGTGCTGCTTGATCCTATAGAAATTAAAAAATTTTCATCTGCTATTATATATATTGGACTTCCCTGGTGTACCTGCTTCCCTGCTAGTACCACCTGCCTGCTCGTCTGCTGATGTAGAGACATAAAAGACATGGGTTCCATCCCTGGGTCAGGAAGATCTCCTCGAGAAGGAAATGCAACCCACTCCAGTACTCTTGTCTGGGAAATCCCATGGACAGAGGAGCCTGGCAGGCTGCAGTCTATGTGATGGCAAGTGTCAGACACGACTGAGCATCTTAGCACACATGCATTATATATATCATTGCTAAATAGTTTTATTGGCCAATGAAATCTATTTGGCAAGATCAATAAATTGTACTAAAATTAAAATGTTCAAGAAATTCAGGGAAAAAAGTGCCCTTAAGTAATCACAACTTTGTAAGGATTATTTGACAGGAATCCTGCTCCTGCTGCTGCTGCTGCTAAGTCGTGTCAGTCGTGTCCGACTCTGTACAGCCCCATAGACGGCAGCCTACCAGGCTCCCCTGTCCCTGGGATAAGGCATTTCTAATGTCATGCATTCCTAGGAAAATCCTGCCAGGACAGGCCTTCCAGGGTTTGTAGGGTGGCATGAGTTCTCTTTGCTTAGATGCAGAGAGCCTTGTTAGGGACCATCAAGGGGATGGAGTGAGACTTTATGTTCTGAGATCAATAAAGTTTTGCATGGGGAGGGTTACTTTTGACTCTTAATCAGAGACCCCTTTATCTTCTTCCTCCATGGATTCTCCCATTCCGAATATTTTTCTCTTCAGATAATAGTCTTTCAGTGCAGGAAAGGCAAAGTTAGTGTCAGATGTTTCTTAAATGTATAACCCCATCCTCTGAATTCATGTTTCTTCTTCTGAAAAATAACGTGATTGTGTCTACTTTGACAGGCTATTATAAAGATGAAACAAGGTAATATTGACAGAACCCAGCATGGTACATGGTAGACATTCAAATAAATGTCAGTTCTTCCCCAGAGCCAGTGTTGGACATTATATGGTATTTTAAAAATAGTGTGGATTTCTTTATTGTTGTTGTTCAGTCACTAAGTTGTGTCCATCTCTGTGATGCCATGGACTGCAGCATGCCAGGCTTCCCTGCCCTTCACCATCTCCCAGAGTTTGTGCAAACTCATGTCCGTTGAGTTGATGATGCCATCAAACCATCTCATCCTCTGTCACCCCCTTATCCCCCTGCCCTCAATCTTTCCCAGTGGATTTCATGCTTTTTATATATGTATAACACCTATTCATAACACTACACTCTACTTATAGTACATATGGTCATTGTACATTCCTGGTTCATTCATTTGAAAAATATGGATTGCTATGTCCATGGAATAGGCATTTGGAATTTAGAGGCTAATGGAACAGGGTCCTGCCCTCAGTGAGCTTGCAATCAAATGTGAGAGATACACATTTCAACAAACAGTTTTAATACAACTTGGTAAGTGTTGTGACAGCGGCATGCGTGATCTGTGGTGGAGCTCAGGAGTGCTCAAATTTGGTGGCAGACAGGGACATTTCAAACTGGAAATGGATAAATATTGACTGTCTCATCACTGAAGGAAGAATTAGGATGCAGTCTGAGAGAACCTGGATAAATCTTACTTTTGGTCTCATTTTTGGATGTGTCTAGCAACAGGAGCCTTGATTCAGTAGTCCTAGGTCAGCCTAGACTGAAGCTGGGACATAAAGGGACATATCACTGTTTATAGTCTAGAAGATATATATGTTGTTAGCTGTTGGGGAAGTCAGCAAATTCATACACACAAACGTATAAACACATACATTCACACATAATTTATATTGAAGTAAAGTTGATTTACAATGTCTTAGTTTCAGGTGTGCAGCCAAGTGATCCAGATATAACATATGTATATATACATATGTGTGTGTGTGTTCCTTACATATTCTTTCCAATTATATTTGATTACAAGATATTGAATATAGCTCCCTATGCCATACAGTAGGTCTGTGTTATTTTATACATAGTAGTGTGTATATGCAGCTATGTGTGACTGATATCAGCTTTCTGGAGTCATTTAAAAGGGGTCAATCTTTCTGGATAATATATATTTCTGTTTGGAGTAGTGCACTGATAAAGATTTTGTTTTTAATTTATGGTTACTATCTGGAAGTATAATATTTATATGTTTGTTTTCTAGTCATTTACTCAATAAATACTTATTGATTTCCTAGAATGCCCAATCATTGTGATGGGCTCTAAGAATAAAGCAGTGAGTAAAATACATACAAAATTTGACCCTCATGAGACATACTGTCTAGAGAGTGGGATAAATTCAAATCAACTACCATGAAATCATAATTATGAGACATACCATGAAGAGAAAGTATGGAGTATTAGGAAGCTGGTAGCTTTAGAGCCTATTGTGAACAGAGCTCCAGGGAAGGTGTCTTAGGAAAACGTGGGTTTGGTGCAGACCTGAAGAATGCAAATGCTTTCAGTAGGTGAAGATGAAGGAGCAGAGAGGTGAACAGACTTCGGAGGATATTTAGGGCAATGAACTGTCCTGTAAGACACTATAATAGTGGACACGTGTCATTATACACTTGTCAAAACACACAGAATGTACAATACAGTGAAGTCTAATGTAAACATCAGTGGACTTTAGCCAATAAGAATGTATCAGCACTGGCTTATCAGTTGTAAGAAGTACACTACGCTAATACAGTACATTAATAATAAGGAAACTGGGGGTGCAGAGAGAGGATATATGGGAAATTCATACTTTCTGATAAATTTCTCCATAAATCTGAAACTGCACTGAAAAATAAAGTCTGTTAATTTAAAAATATAAATAAATCATGGCATCGCCACGAATTGCTAGAAAGCCCAAACTAAACAGAGAATTCTGTCATACGGCAAACAATGGGAAATTTCTGGCTTTTTGCCCAGGGCTCTCCTTTGTCTCAGGGAGGAGAGATTTACTATGCTAGTATCTCCTGGACAAATGTGAGAGATTTAGGTAGTAAGAAGCAATTGCACCCAGATTTCTGCATGTTACAGTCTCTGAAAAATACGAAAGCTACCATGAAGTGATTCCTTGACTTCTGGCTTTTCTTTCTGCTCAATGCATAGAGATGTGTCTAAGAGAGGGTCACAGCAAGAGCTCTGGAGCAGGATGGAGCCGTGTCAAAAAGCCCAGCAGATTCCCCAGGAAGCTATAAATGTTAGAGGGAGATGTTACATCAGGTCGTCAGAGCCCTCGGTGGTAGCACCAACTCAAATTATCACACAGTTTTACAGGAGCAGCTTATTAATATCATTCTACAATTCCACACCCTGCCCCCACCCCCAGAAAAAAAAGGCCAAAACCAGAGAAAAGTACAAACACAGCATCAAATATGTTTACAAGCTAAATGCACAGGTGCTGTTACTGATTCTCAGCCATGCCATATACTCTTGACTAAATGTGGACCCAGAGAATATTCAGTTATTTGATGCTTTCTTCTCATTGCTTTGCTAATTGATTTAGAAATGAGAATTGACCCAATACTCAGTGACGGGCCATGTGTTCAGCTTGTGATAATTAGATATCACTAGTCATGCCATCACACCTTACATTCCCAGGCTGTTTTTCTGGGAAGAAATTAGAAAGCAATGAGGTGTGTCTTCATAAAAGTGAGCAGTCTTTCACATTTGCATATGCTATTGTGAAGAACAAGAGCTGTCTTTTCCTTTGTCAATTTCTTTTCACATATTTGATCATCTTGGTACAATAGGACATTCTCATCTACATTAACCTCAGAAGCATACATTTTTCATTACAAAGAGAGACTTCATATATGCTCTGCATTCATTTCCAACAAGCTGTCAATAGCTGGGTGTCAGTAACTAACTGTCAGTTGCTGAGATGGACCATGATAAAACTGTACGTGTGCATTTGTAGCAGTATGATTCTGGGGAGGTTTATTCTTGTTTGGAATAATTGCTGATATTTATCTTAAAAGTATAAGTATACATGATTAATGCCAATACAATGAAAGATAGTGCCATACCTATGTTAAAATATGTTCTTGTAGTTGCTAATTTGCACTAAACATATTTTTCTAAATTAGGAAGAGAGCTCCCACTTTTGAACAGTTTCTAGTTCTCTATTCCTCAGTTAATAAAATCAAGAAAATATGAAAAAATGCATTCTTATGTGCAGATTCCCAAATGTTGGTGAGGTGGCTGTAATGAAAAGATGCTATAATAACTAGAAAGGTCTATGGACCTTTCTCAACCCCATGTTCACAACAAAATAAGGCTCAATTTCTAGAAAGAAGGAAAGTTAGTTGTTCTTTCCATGACAAAATATCATTATAGAAAACCATTACTGAGTATGCTTCTGTGTTACAGGCATGATGTTAAACATCTAACGTATTCTCTCTTTTAACCTTCCAAAATTCCTACATTGAATTTATTTTATTATCAAATTTATAGCTAAGCAGAAAAAGTTTCAAGGTTAAATTACATACTTAAGGTCACACTGGAGGTAAAATGGCAATGCCAGGATTTGAACCCATATACTAAAATGTACTAAAATGCCACATCATGGTTAACCTATATTAACCACTATATATTTGTTTTACCTTATGGAAAAAAAAAACACCTGAGGTTTTTGAGACATTACTGAACATTTGTTGCTCTCCATAGGGACTGGTTTTGAGCCAAGAATGATTTTAAGCTCAAGATGGAACACCCCGCCATACACATAGGCATACACTCTCTCTCTCTCTCTCTCTCTCTCTCTCTCCTCCTCTCTCTCCTAGAAATGATTGTCCTACAGAAACTGCATGAGTCTAAGTCCATAGAATGGTCTTCAGATAGGGCACATAACGATTTTCAGAGAGGCTGAGCAGAAATGCTCCCAATGTTCTTTTCAGCTTTTCTTAGGTCACATTAGCTTCATATTGCCGAAAGGAGCGAATGGTCTAAAACAAATGTGTCTTTTGTTGTTGCTCCCAGGCTGTTGTCTAGGTACTCAGCTAGATAAGTCTGTCGGTTTCTCATCCCATGTATCTGGGGGAACTGCAAGGAGGAAGCCACATGCTCTGAAAGGGCTTTGTGGAGAGTGTACCCTGTCTAGAATGGGTATCTGGTAACATCTGCATGAAGTATATGTCAAGCTAACGCACTGGCTTTGATTTGTGTGGTACAATTTTAAAGCCTTCTTCAGCCATCTGATTGTGAGAGAGGCGAGATCTAAGCAGATTTTTAGGGTGAACGGCAGGTTATCTTGCAGATATCACTGCAAGTACCTTTTATGAGAGGCTGGGTGTGGTCTCTTAGGTCATCTGCATTTTTCTAATTATTATTTTTTTAAATGTTAAGTATATTTCTTTTTTAATATAAATTTATTTATTTTAATTGGAGGTTAATATTGGAGGTTACAATATTGTATTGGTTTCACCATATTAATTTTTACTTGAAGGATAATTGCTTTACACTATTGTGTTGGTTTCTACCAAACATCAACATGTATCAGCCATTTAATGAAAAGATGCTCACCTTTCCTTTCACTTAATTCTCTGCGAGGGACAATTAAGGTCTGATGAGATCTGCATTCAGCAGTCAGTATAAAAGACTCCCGCTCATAGCTGTCTCAGAGTATTATCTTGAGTTCACTGCCACTCCTTGGTTGTCAAGATAATATTCAAGAAAAAGTCTTCAATTTTGTATAGCAGAGCCATGCTGCTCTTCCCTTCTCCTGTGCATCTCGCCATAATTTTGTACATGGCATTCATTTATTCTACAAATATCAACTGGATATCTCCTGTATACCAAGGCCTGTTTTGGGCTCTGAGGATAAAGCAGTGGATAAAACAGACATGTATCTCAGTCTTCATATGGCTGCTATCCTAATGAGGAGAGACAAGCAATGAAGGGATGAGTTAGTAATGTGTATTCCACGTTAGCGAGCTTCCCAGGTGATTCAATGGTGAAGAAACTGCCTGCCAATGCAGGAGACTTTAGTTCAATCCCTGGGTTGTAAAGACCCCCTGGAGAAGGAATGGTAACCCACTCCACTATTCTTGCCTGGGAAATCCCATGGACAGCGGATACTGGTAGGTTACAGTCCATGGGGTTACTAAAGAGTTGCTATGACTTGGTGACTAAACAACAGCAACAATACCATGTTAGGTGGCAATAAATACTAAGGAGAAAAAACATAACATGGAAGGGAAAGACAGTGATGGAGAAGGGAGGGAGGGAATGATGCCATTCCAACAGGAGGGCCAGGCATGCTTTGCTGTGGATGGGCCTTGGAATAACAACTGGAAGCAGATAAGGATTTAGTTCAATGTCACCTTCTGGGTGAGGTCTTTTCCAGAGTCTGTGAGTTATCTGGGAAAGGAGCCCTGTTTCTGTTCAGTCATTATGGAATGTAAACTATGAGTTTAGTCTTTAGAGTAAAAAGTGAATTAGACCTTGTGCTCTCCCTCATGTAAGAGTCGGAGAAATGGTCATGAATAAATAATTGCAATGCAGTGAAATATGTAGAGATAGAGACAAAAAAGTTAAGTGGAAAACAGGAAGACAGAGAGGCAAACTGGGCCCAAGGGAAGTACTAGCAGGCTCAGGCTTCTTCTCAATATTTTGATGAATTTCCTTATAGTCTTTCTAATACATTAATAGGTTTTATTTTAATTGGTAACATGTCATTATCCTTCTGACTATAAATAGTTATTATAGAAATTATGGAAAAACACCAAAGTATTGGGCAGAATACAAATACATCTGTAGTTTGCCCACACAGACAAAAAATGCTACATTTTGATATATTTCTCAGATACTCATTTTCTTAGATGTGTACGTTTTTTAGTGTACATCATATGAACTTACTATTGTACCACAGACATTTCCCCACATCTTTAAATATTGTTCAAAAGCACAATGACTAAAGAATAATATTCTGTTGTATGGTAAGATCTAATTTATTTACTTGGAAATAATTTAGGTTGGAGCTTAAAAACATGGGCTGCAGAGTCAAATACAAGTGCACTTGAGTCCTTGCTGTGAACCTGCCCACCAGCTGTCTCAGGGAACTCAGTCTTTATAAACCTCCATTTCTTCATCATTAAAATGAGATCACAAAGGGATCTTGTTCATAGGTTTCTTAGGAAGATTAGATAAATTGTGGAAAACGGTTTTAAAGCATAGTGACTAGAGTCAGTAAACGTTCAATAAATATAAGTTAACTACTATTGTTAACAGTATCAACAAATCTAATAAGTATATAGAGTAAAACATTAACAGATCTTTCTTAATGTTTCAGTATCTATAAAGTAATCTTAATATACACAAAGATTAACATGTTTTTCATTAGTATGTAAAAATTCTCAATAGACATTATTGGCTATATTGGCTTTCTGTGATAAAGAGAACTGATTCCTATTTAAGTGGCTTAGTTTATGGAACAGAAGCTTGTTTTTGTACTGCGTGCTTTTTCTCTAAAGAAACAAAGCTGTTGCATTGTGTAGTTTGGCTAGTAAGACACAGACCTACATGATGGTTTACTACTTTTCTAAGTGAGAAGCAGAAATACAAGCAACTGGTTGGCTTAGTCTTCATAAAGTCAAAGTCACTCCAAGTTAGCCCAGTCCTCAACAGTCTAGGGAATCGACCTCTGGCCTAAGCCACTCAGGATCAGATTTGGCACTTGCCCAGGCCCCACTTGACTTTCCAAACCAAACTCTCCTCCTTACACCAACAACTCTCATCTTTCCCCCCACCCTAGTGTTCCTTCTTAGAGCACTCCTCTGCTGGCAGAAACATGCATCTTTTTATCACTATTTTTGTAAGAAACTTTTAGAGTGATAGAAAATCATAGACTTATAAAGCTGGCAAGAGATTTTAATGTGCATCTAATTCAGTGCTTGCTAAATTTGGCTGTGAATTATTATGACCTAGGGCTATGATCAAAACAGAAATTCTCAGCCCTAATCCCAGAGAGCTGCATTCTGTATGTTTAATATGCTCCACGGGTTATTCTTATATACAACCAGGTTTAGAAAACACTGATTTGCTCTAATCTTCCCACCTAAAATAAAGCTATGAGCTAATTCAGGCAGGAATTGTATCCTTCCTCCATTGTGTCTCTGATCCCTAATAGCACATATCCAGTGCAGAAATCTGTACTTGGCACTTAAGAAATACCTATTAAAATGAGTATGAAACCACAGTATATCCTTGGAATTATTTATTTGTGTATTGTGCTCACTCATCCTTGTTTCAAAAAAGATTTAAGGTATCTTACAAATATTCATGTAAAATCTCTCTCCATTCTGAATCCGGAAAAGATTCAATTGTACAATAATCCAAGAAGGATCAGTAACTCTGACTGCTTCCTACATAAAGTCTAATTCTCAATTAGTAACATTTATCTTACTGAGAATCATATGTATTTTTTCTTCCATGTAAAATGTTATCATGGAGAGGAATTATGACATAGTTGAAAAGTCATGTGTATGTGGTCAGATAAACCTAGGATTCAAATCTTCCTCTTTGCACCCACACTTAGCCCATGGTAGCTCTGAAGTCTTGGGAAATGCATTTAACCGTTCTTTACACTATTTCTTCAAAGACAAGATTCAGTTCAATTCATTTTCATCTGACAGGTATTATTTTCAGCATCTGTTATGTAAGGTGCTATTTTAAGCACTTGGGGAATAAAACAGACAATAATCACCACCCTCATGATGCTTTTATTCTATAAGGCATAATTATGCCTATTGCAGAGGATTCATATGAGGGTGAAATGTACATAAAGGACTCATATACTCATAAACACTTCATAAATGTTGATTCTCTTTCGCACCTTTGATTTTCTTCTGATCATATAGAACAATCCAAAAATGTCATTGAGAAAATAATTCTCCCTGATGTCCCTTTGCCAAAAAACTTCGAATTTTGAAGACAAATTAGGCAGATGCTAACATCCCCTCCCAAAAAGTCCCTTGATCTGCATTTAAGCTCTTTCTTTCCTTATGGCTCAGCTGGTAAAGAATCTGCCTGCAATATGGGAGACCTGGGTTTGATCCCTGGGTTGGGAAGATCCCCTGGAGAAGGGAAAGTCTACCCACTCGAGTATTCTCGCCTAGAGAATTCCATGGAATATATAGGCCATGGGGTCACAAAGAGTCAGACATGACTGAGTGACTTTCACTTTCCATGCAGAACTAGTGGAATTTACAGACACTTTGGGAATCTTTCAACTTGACTGGTCCCAGGGGAAGAGCAAGCAGGCAGTCACATCTTCATAGAGTTCTCAAGGCAGCTACACGTAGATGCTTTCAGTATACAGCAGCAGGAAACATGCATCCGTTTTCATTCTCATGCTCATCAAACTCTAGTTCACAAGGAAATTTATGCAGTGACACTTGCAAGTAGCAGAGGGAAACTGATGACCATCTAGGTGATGATCAGGCTGCAACTACATCTTGAAGGCACCACAGTGATTTATAAAACTGTCTGGCTCCTCAGTGCTATATGGCCTTATCCAAAGCCATAAGACATGCTCTAGATTTTCATCACTGTTTCCCAGAGTGTCTGCATCAATATAATTTCCCTCCATTTTCACCCTGAGTGAATACAGTGCTTCTAAAGTCAGTGATGTTGATGTCACATTGCAAAGCTGACTTGCTAGCTGACAGTCCCACCCCAGCATCTCCATGCATGCCTAACATTAGGCATGCCTTTCCTGCTCTTTGAGAAATCTTCCAATGCCTTTTCCTGCTACCCACCACTGTTCTAATTGTCCCTCAAAGCCCAGTTCATGACCTACATCTTTTAGAAAACCTTCCATAGTTCCCTGCAGCCCACGATGGCTCTTCCACCTGCTAAATTTCTCCAGAGTTGATTCTCTGTGCTATTCTTTCACAAGTTAATTGAAGCTATAAAACAAAACCCTTAGATCTATATCAAATTAGGAACCATGACTGAAAGAAGAAACTAAAATCCATGTTCTTTGCACAAAAATATCTACCTATTTGAAATCTAAAAAAAAAAAAAATCTTTGATAAGTTAATTATAACCCTAAAGATTCATAAATCACAGTGTCAATCTTGTTCCTGTATTATCTTAAAAAATGCACTGCTTTCAACTGAAAGGAAAAGGGTAACTTTTTAAAAGTTTTATAGAGACTCAGCAACTTGGAGCATTTTTAGAAATAAAGGGAAGTGTTTGTCTCCTGTAGTGTTTTAAACATTTAGTCCCCTGGATCAATCAAAGTCTCTAAAGATGGCCCCAAGTGCCTGAGCCAAGCTGCACATGCCTGCTGAGACAAAGCTGCATCCTTCCTACTGGAGAAAAGGACTGCTCTTCTTCCTTCCATGGGAGTACACAACCTCATATCCATGGCTCTGACACTGTAATCATTAGTATAGAGCAAAATGGGTGTGTCCCCTAGGACAGGAAAAGAAGCTGGGCAGAAGATCTTCTACTGGACTTCTCCAGTGGCTCAGTGGTAAAGAACCACATGCAGTGCAGGAGACATAGGAGACATGGCTTCAATCCCTGGATCGGGAAGGACCCCCGGAGGAGGAAATGGCAACCCGCTCCAGTGTTCGCGCCTGAAAAATCCTGTGGACAGAGAAGCCTGGCGGGCTACAGTTCATGGGGTCACAGAGAGCCAGATGCAACTGAGCACGTACATACAAAGATTCTCTAGAATAAGGTCCCCATAAAGGTCCCCAACCTTTATGGCACTAGGGACCAGTTTCATGGAAGACAGTTTTTCCAAAGACTGCGGGGATGGGGGCATGGTAATGCAAGTAGTGGGAGCAGCTATAAATACAGGTGAAACTTTGCTCTCCTGTGGCTCACATCTTGCTATTCAGACTGGTTCCTAACAGGTACTACATAGACGTATCGGTCCATGGCCCGATGGGGACCCCTGCTCTAGATGACCACACCACCTCTGTTTTTTCACTATGTAGCACATGTCATGGTAAGATCTGTGTAAGATCTGTTTCTCTATGTGCCTTTCCTAATAAAAAATTTAAAAGCCATCATTCAGTTCAGTTTAGTCGCTCAGTCGTGTCTGACTCTTTGCAACCCCATGAATCGCAGCAAGCCAGGCCTCCCTGTCCATCACCAACTCCCGGAGTTCACTCAGACTCACGTCCATTGAGTCGGTGATGCCATGCGGCCATCTCATCCTCTGTCGTCCCCTTCTCCTCCTGCCCCCTCATCATTACTTGAAAACTAATGTAGCAGACACTGCTCAAGCTTCATAATTATCAACCTCTTTCATCTTCACAGCAACCTTAAGGGATAAATGCAATTATTATCTCATGACATGGGATATGACACAACACAAATGGAAGCTTGCAGAGAAAGGATCAAGTTACTTACCCAAAGCTCTTACTCTTAATTGCTGTACTAGACTGTAATAAACCATGAATTCCCTTGGGAAAGAGAACATTTGTTAATATTTATTTAGAGCCCACTTGGCTAACAGAAAGTGGCTCTTAATACATGCTCAATAAATATTTGCTATGTTGAGTAAATGTTCAGAGTGAATTAGAGGTACAGTGTGGCACTGTGCTTTCTGAAACGTAACAGCAAACTCTGGTTGTTCCCCAATTTTGCCACTATCTTCAAGACCTGCCGAAATCACTGTATAACTGTAAAGTTTTTACAAAAAGAAAGGTAACAACTTTGGGGTTTTGCCTTGGTTTTTCTATCATTCACAGCATGTTCACAGATAAAACTGCATCTGATTCTAATGCCATCACTGAGATGGTAGCAAGGCATTATTTTCATTTTATAATTTAGTGAAATTTCCCTGTCCAACAGTCAATGATATGACAGAAGTCTTCTGACTCCTAGTCTGTTTTTCCTTATGGATTTATTGCCATCGAACTATGAATAGGATTCCTTCTAAGAGCATTCTAAGACTTCAGATCACTAAGTGATCTCTGTTATCATTTAAGATGCCTATGTTACTCCCAAACAAGTAAGACTTTAAATCACAGCTCTAAGGTTCTACTCTTATAGGCTTCATTTCCCCAGGGAAGCTCCAGGTTGTCCCCACCCTCAAGGCCAGATGAAATGAATAAAACTCCAGTGAGACCACTGAAAATGTCTCATTGAACACCATCACAATATTGTAAAGTAATTATCTTCCAACTGAAATAAATTTTAAAAAGAAAATGTCTCATTGAATGATGCACTGAATAATGCATCATTCCTCCAACAAACAATACCAGAAGTCCTGGACTGCAGAGAACACTGGCTCTGGTGGGTTCCTACAATCACAGAGCATCTCTACTTCCTGTTGATACGTGGGATGGGGGAGGGGAAGGACTTCGGAAACGGTGACTCAAATATTTCAACGAAAGCAGTGGACTTCAGAGCAGGCATACAATGTGTCAGTTGTTTATAATTTATGACTAAAGCTCAGTACCTTCTTGAAGAAGCCAAGTTACATTTTTTTTAATAGCATTATTTATATAGGACAAGAGGAAAGGACTTTAGGTTTGCAAGCGAGCCTCTCCTCTCTCCTCCAGTAATTACTTCTCTACCTTCTGTCACAATGCTGTATATACTCATTCATCAAACATTTATTGAGCAAAAATTATGTACTATGATGGGTTTTAAAATGCAAAATAATCCTTGCCGTCAGGAATTTACAGTCTTGTGGGGAGGGAGGGTGATGAGCCAAAGTCTAGATGGTCATTTTAGAGTTGCTGTGCTGTAGTGGAATCTCTGCTCCCTGGTTCTGTCACCGACTAGTTGTGCAATTTTTGAAAAAGTCTCTAAACTTCAATTCTTTATTCTTTGAAATGTCAATAGTATGAATCAAGAGAGTAAGCATTTTTAATGCCTGTTATTTGCCAGATATTGCTCTACATCCTTTACATGTATTAAATTTATTTAATCCTTTCAATAGTTCTAATAAAACATTACTATTATTAGTACCATCTTATAGACGGGGAAGGGCGCTTCCCAGGTGGTCAGCAGTAAGGAATCTGCCTGCTCATGCAAGAGATGCAAAAGATGCGGGTTCAATCCCTGGGTTGGGAAGATCCCCTGGAGTAGGAAATGGCAACCCACTCCAGTATTCTTGCTTGGGAAATTCCATGGACAGAGGAGCCTGGTGGGCTACAGTCCATGGGGTCGCAAAGTGACACCAAAGAGTCAAACATGACTGAGTGCATACTCATATGCACATGAACACACATATACACACACACACACGAGGAAACTGAGAAATTAAATGATTCGCCCATGGTCAAAAGGTGGTAGGTCCAGGTTTTGACACAGGCAATCATAATCCCCCTCTGTAGTGCAGGAGTGCACACCAAAATGAGGACCCTTGGGAGCTCTAAGGCAAAGGTTTCTCAGCCCAGGAGAGGAGAGGGGAAAAGTTGGCTTACAATTCAACATTCAGAAAACTAAGATCATGGCATCCAGTCCCATCACTTCATGGGAAATAGATGGGGAAACAGTGTAAACAGTGACACTTCATTTTCTTGGGCTCCAAAATCACTGCAGCTGGTAACTACAGCCATGAAATTAAAAAGATGCTTGCTCCTTGGAGGAAAAGTCATGACAAACCTAGACAGCACATTAAAAAGCAGAGACATTACCGACAAAGGTTCATATAGTCAAAGCTATGGTTTTTCCAGGAGGCATGTATGGATATGAGAGGTGGACTATA
This sequence comes from Nanger dama, assembly GCA_917880005.1. NCBI lineage: Eukaryota > Metazoa > Chordata > Mammalia > Artiodactyla > Bovidae > Nanger > Nanger dama. Next base: position 37,212 of record CAKJTW010000458.1, on the reverse strand, counting down.
AAGAAAGCTGAGTGCTGAAGAATTGCTGCTTTTGAACTGTGGTGTTGGAGAAGACTCTTGAGAGTCCCTTGGACTGCAAGGAGATCCAACCAGTCCATCCTAAAGGAAATCAGTCCTGAATATTCAATGGAAGGACTGTTGTTGAAACTCCAATGCTTTGGCCACCTGATGCAAAGAACTGACTCACTGGAAATGACCCTTGATGCTGAGAAAGACTGAAGTCAGGAGGAGAAGAGGTATCAGAGAATGAGATAATTGAAAGGCATCACTGAATCGATGGACATGAGTCTGAGCAAGCTCCGGGAGTTGGTGATGGACAGGGAAGCCTGGTGTGCTGCAATCCACAGGGTCACAAGAGTCGGATATGGCTGAGTGACTGAACCGAACTTCTAAGCCCAGAAGCTCTCATTGCTGTTTTAATGACACATTCTTCTGTAGGAAACACCCCTTCCATTCATCACTCCAGATTCATAGCTGCCTCTTCTCGGCTCCACCTGTTGCCCCGAGAGCTGACGCACGTGACTGCGTCCTGGGCTCTCTTGCCTCTGGCTGCAGAGCCAGTGCAAGGCTGTAGCCAAAAGCTGATGGAAAGAAGGAGAAAGATTTCAGATTGTTTATGCCCCTGGTGGATGCATTTTCAGTGGGTTTACTGGCTGCATCCTTTCCAAGCATCGCCTGCCTTGGCTGTCTTTGCTCAGGACTGTTTATCCCCAGGTCTCTGTGAAGTCACAACTCTCTCCTCTTGCTCCTTTGCTTTAGGGTTGGCAACTGGGCCCCACTGTTACTAGAATCCGGTACTGCAGTACCGCTAATGATTTCAGCACACCCTGCCTACATCGTCATGAACAGCCCCTTTATTAATTTTGCTCAAATTTTCCTAATTATCCTAATCTGAGTGTGCCATCTGTTCCCTCCTGAGCTGCAGACGAATACACTGGGTTTATAAGGTACAAAAGGTCAACATCTCTGACCCCCAGTTCACCCTAAATAGTGTAATTTTTTCCTATGTCAATTTTCAGTGCTTCTGTGATATAGTCCTTTTCATATCTTCAAACTTCCCTGGTTTTTTTTTTTTTTTTCAGGGACATCCCATACCCTGTTCCCCCTACCTGGAATATCACCTTTTAATACTACCCCTCTCTTTCCCTGCAACATACACTTATACCTAATTATACAAATCTACCTGCCACATATTTATGTTCTTCATACAAATTGTGGTAAAGAAGTGTTACATCTTTAAAAATATTTTATGCTATATTAGAACATAGTTGATTAGCAATGTTGTGTTAGTTTTATGTGTATAGCAAAGTGACTCAGTTATACATATAGTGCATCTATTTTTTTCAAGTTCTTTTCCCATTGGTTTACAGAATCCTGGGCAGAGTTCCCTGGGTTATAGACTAGCTCTCTGTTGGTTATCCATTTTAAATATAGCAGTGTGTACCTGTCAATCGCAAATGCCCCATCTATCCCTCACCCCCACCTTTCTCTCCTGGCAACAATAAGTTCATTCTCTCAGGCTGTGAGTCTATTTCCATTTTGTAAATAAGTTCATTTGTATCGATTTTTGGATTCTGCATATAAGCCATATCGTATGAATCTGTCTTTCTCTGACTTCCTTCTCTCAGTATGACAGTCTCTAGGTCCATCCGTATTGCTGCAAACAGCTTTATTTCATTCTTTAATAACTGAGTAACATTTCACTGTATATATGTACCACGTCTGCTTTATCCACTCATCTGTTGAGGGACATTTAGGTTGCTTCCATGTCTTGGCTATTATAGACAGCACTGCAATGAACACTGGGGTGCACGTATCCTTTTGAACATCTCTTACCCTGGTATATGCGCAGGAGTGGGATTTCAGATCATATGGTAGCTCTGTTTTTAGTTTTTTAGGAGCCTCGATACTCTTCTCCACAGTGGCTGTACCAATTTACTATGGCCAACAAGGTAGGAAGGCTGTCTTTTCTCACACCCTCGCCACCATTTTTTTGTTTTTAAAATTTTTGAGGATGGCCATTCTGACTATTGTGAGGTGATATACATTGTAGTTTTGATTTGCATTTCTCTAATAAATAGTGATGCTGAGCATGTTTTATGTGCCTCTTGACCATCTGGATATCTTCTTTGTAGAAATGTCCATTTAGGTCTTCTGCCCACTGTTTGATTGGAATGTTTGTTTTTTTGATATTGAGCTTCATGAGCTGTTAGTAAATTTTGGAGTTTAATTCCTTATTGGTCACATTGTTTGCAAATATTTTATCCTATTCTGTGGGCTGTATTTTTTGTTTTGTTTATGACTTCCTTTACTGTGAAAAACTTTATTTTAATTAGGTTTTATTTGTTTATTTTTGTTTTTATTTCCATTATTCTAGGGGACAATGAAAAATATATTATTGCAGTTTACGTCAAAGAGTGTTCTCCCTATGTTTTCCTCTAAGAGTTTTATGATATCCAAACTTACATTTAGGTCTTTAATCCATTTTAAGTTTATTTTGTGTATGGTGTTAAAGAATGTTCTAATTACATTTATATGTAGCTGTCCAGTTAGCCCAGCACCATTTATTAAAGAGCCTATCTTGCCTCCAGTGCTGAGTCGTGCCTCCTTTATCATAGATTAACCGACCATAGGTGCATGGGTTTCTTTATGGGCTTTATATCCTGTTCTGTTAATCTATATTTCTGTTTTTGTGCCAATACTATATTCTTTTGATATAACTGTAGCTTTGTAGTATACTCTGAAGTCAGGAGTTCTGATACCTCCAGCTCCATATTTCATTCTCAAGATTGTTCTGGCTATTCCATTTATTTTGTGTCTCCGTACAAATTAAAAAAAAAAAATGTTTTGGTTCTGTGAAAGATGGCATTGGTAATCTGATAGGGAGTGCTCTGAATCTATAGATTGCCTTGGGCAGTATACTTATGTTAATAGGATTGATTATTCCAATCCAAGGACATGGTTTATCTTTCCATCTGTTTCTGTCATCTTCAGCTTATTTCATCAGCATCTTAGAGTTTTTGGAGTATTCTTTGCTTATGCAGTGGTAAATTGGGTTGTTTCTTTAATTTCTCTTTCTGATCTTTAGTTGTTGGTATGTAGAAATGCAACAGATTTCTGCGTATTCATTTTGTATCCTGAAACTTTACTGAATTCATTGATAAGCTGTAGTAGTTTTCTTGTAGCATATTTAAGAGTTTCTGTGTGTAGCATCATGTCATTTGCAAACAGTGACAGTTTTACTTCTTCTTTTCCAATTTGAATTCCTTTTACTCCTTCTTCTCTGACTGCCATGACTAGGACTTCCAGAACTATGTTGAGTTAAAGTGGAAGGAGTGAGCATCACGAGCTTCTTCTGATCTTAGGGAAGTGCTATCAGCTTTTCCCAATGAAATGATGCTACTGTAGATTTGTCACATATGTCCTTTATTATGTTGAGGTATGCTCCCTCTGTGCCCTCTTTCTGGAGAGTTTTTATCATCAATGGGTGCTGAATTTTGTCAAAAGATTTTTCTGCATTTGAGATGATCATATGGTTTTTATTGTTTAATGTATTAATGTGGTGTATCACAGTGATTGATTTGTGGATATTGAAAAATCCTTCTATCCCTGGGACAAAGCTCAGTGATCATGGTATATGATCATTTTAATGTATTGTTGGAATTAGTTTGATAGCATCATTTGACAATTTTTGTGTCTATGTTCATCAGTGACACTGGCTTATAATTTGTGTGTGTGTACTCTGTGATTGGTTTTAGTATCAGGGTGATGGTGGCCTCATAGAAGGAAATTAGGAGTGTTCCTTCTGCAATTTTTGGAACAGTTTCTGCAGGATGGGTGTTAACTCTTATCCAGCTATTTGATGGAATTCCTGTGAAGCCATCTGGCCCTAGGCTTTGTTTGATTTGGAAGATTTTTGTTGTTGTTGGAATATTTTAAATCCTAGTTTCACTTTCAGTACTTTGTGATTGTTTCTTCACGTTTCTATTTCTTCCTGTTTCAGTCTGGGAAGGTTGTATTTGTCTAAGCATTTATCCAGGTCTTCTAGGTTGTCCATTTTATTGGCATATAGTTGCTGGTAGTAGTCTCTCTTATGATCTTTTGTATTTCTGCGGTGTCAGTTGTTTTACTGACACTTCTAATTTTACTGATTTGAGTCATCTCTTTTTTTCTGATGAGTTTCCCTAAAGGTTTACCAGTTTTGTAAAGAACTCACTTTTCGTGTCATTGATCTTTGTTTTCTTTGTCTCTATTTCATTTGTTTCTGCTCTGATTTTTGTATTTTCTTTCCTTCTGCTAAGTTTGGATCTTGTTTGTTCTTCTTTCTCTAGCTGTAGAGGTGTAAGGTTTGGTTGTCTGAGATTTTTCTTGTTTCCTGAGCTAAAATTGTACCGGTATAAACTTCCTTCCTAGACCTGCTTTTGCTGTATCCCATAGCTTTTGGATTGTTGTGCTTTCACTTCCCTTTGTCTTTAGGTATTTTGTGTTTCCTTTTTATTTCTTCAGTGATCCACTGATTATTTAGTAGCTTATTGTTTAGCCTCCACATTTTTGTGTCTTTTGCAGTGTCTTTTTCTGCAGCTGATTTCTAAAGCATTATGGTTGGAAAAGATGCTTCATATGATTTCAATTTTCATAAATTTACTCAGGTTTGCATTGTGGCCAAGCGTGTGACCAATCCTGGAGAATTTTTCATGAGCACATGAGAACAGTGTTTATTCTGCTGCTTTGAAATGGAATTTAATTTTCTGCTGATAGGTGGGGCTGTGTTCCCTCCCGGTAGTTTAGCCTGAATTCCCAGGACCATTGTAGTCAGCGCCCCTGACCCTGCAGCAGGCCACTGTCGACCCACACCGCCGCTAGAGACTCCCAGACACTCACAGGCGGGCCTGGCTCAGTCTCTTGCAGTCACTGCTCCTTCCTCCTGGGTCCTGGTGTACACAAGGTTTTGCTGTGCCCTCTAAGAATCTGTTTCCCTGGTGGTGCTGCATCCTTTTGCCAGATCCCCAGGTTGGGAAATCTGTTGTGGGCCATATAACTTTTCCAACAGTGCAAGAACTTCTTCGGTATAAATGTTCTCCAGTTTATGGGTTGTCTGCTCGGCAGCTCTGTAGTGGGGCTAATGGTGACCTCTTCCAAGAGGACTGACACCACCTGCCAGGCCACCCAGGTCTGCTGCAGCCAGAGCCCCTGTCCCCACAGCAGGTCACTGCTGACCCGTGCCTCCACAGGAGACACTCAAACACTCAAATGCATGTCTAGCTCAGTCTCTTGTGGGGATCACTGCTCTTTTCCCTCAGTCCTGGTACATACAAGGTTTTGTTTGCACCCTCTGAGTGTCCCTGGTGGGTCTGAGATTTGATTTTAAACACGCCCTTTTTTAGCCCCGGCTACTGTCTAGTTAAGGCTATGGTTTTTCCAGCAGTCATGTATGGATGTGAGAGTTGGACTGTGAAGAAAGCTGGGCACCGAAGAATTGATGCTTTTGAAGTGTGGTGTTGGAGAAGACTCTTGAGAGTCCTTGGACTGCAAGGAGATCCAACCAGTCCATTCTGAGGGAGATCAGCCCTGGGATTTCTTTGGAAGGAATGATGCTAAAGCTGAAACTCCAGTACTTTGGCCACCTCATGAGAAGAGTTAACTCATTGGAAAAGACTCTGATGCTGGGAGGGATTGGGGGCAGGAGGAGAAGTGGACGACCAAGGATGAGATGGCTGGATGGCATCACTGACTCAATGGATGTGAGTCTGAGTGAACTCCAGGAGTTGGTGATGGATAGGGAGGCCTGGCGTGCTGCGATTCATGGGGTCACAAAGAGTCGGACATGACTGAGTGACTGAACTGACTGACTGACTGACTGACTGTCTTTTTGGGGCTTCTCCTTTGCCATTGGATACAGGGTATCTTTTTTAGGTGGGATCCAACATTCTCATGCCAATGGTTATTCAGCAGTTAGTTGTGATTTTGGTGTTTACGTAGGAGAAGATGACTGCACATCTTTCTACTCCACCATCTTGATTAGAATGGAATGCTCTGTAAATATCACTTAAGTTCTTGTCATCTAATATGTCATTTATGGCTGTGTTCCTTGTTGATTTTCTATCTGAATGATCTCTCCACTGATGAGAGTGGGGTGATAAAGTACCCTCCTATTATTGTGTTACTGTTGATTTCTCCTTTTATGACTGTTAGTATTTGCCTTATACATTAAGGTGCTCCTATATTGCCTGCTAAGTTGCTTCAGTCGTATCTGACTCTATGCGACCCTATGGACTGTTTGCCTGCCAGGCTCCTCTGTCCATGAGATTCTCAAGGCAAGAATACTGGAGTGGGTTGTCATACCCTGCTCCAGGGGATCTTCCTGACCCAGGGATTGAACCTGCATCTCCTACCAAGATGCACCTGTTCTCAGTGGATTCTTTACTGCTAAGCACAAGTGCATATATATTCACAATTGCTATATCTTCTTGGTTTGATCCCTTGATTATTATATAGCATCTTTCTTTGTCTCCTGTAACAGTCTTTATTTTAAAATCTTTTTTTTTTCTTATATGAGTACTGCTACTCTAACTTTCTTTTGATTTCCATTTGCATGGAATAACTTTTTCCATTCTCTCATTTTCATTCTGTATGTGTCCCTAGACCTGAAGTGGATCTCTTGTAGACAGTATTTATATTGGTCTTGTTTTTTTATCCATTCAGCAGTCTGTCTTTTGTCTCTTTGGTTTGGGGCATTTAATCTGTTTACATTTGAAGTAATTATCAATATGTACGTGCTTGTTGCTGTATTGTTAATTGCTCTGGATTTGTTTTGGTAGGTCTGTTTTCTTCCCTTCCTCTTTGTTTTCTAACTCCTGTTATTTGATGACTAATTTTAGTGTTGTATTTGGATTTCATTTTCTCTTTTGTGTATCTACTGTAGATATTTTTCTACATTACCATGAGGTTTTTATAAAACCGTCTCTATGTAAACAAGATTGTTTTAAGTTGCTGGTCTTTTAACACATTATTGACCAGAGTTATATTAATAAAAGACACATTAATATGTCTTTTGTTGCTTGTGCTCAGTAGCTTCAGTCATGTCTGACTCTTTGTGACCCCATGGACTGTAGCCCGCTAGGCTCCTCTGTGCATAGGATTTCCCAAGCAAGAGCACTGGAGCCATTTCCTCCATTTCATCCTCCAGGGGATCTTGCCAACCCAGGGATCAAATCTGTGTCTCCCAGTTTCTCTCAGAGAAGCATTTAAATACATTTAAAAAAATCCAATTTCTAAAGCTACTGCCTTCCCTCTGACCAGTTCTTTTGTCTTTGAAATTCTCTCCTTCCTTGACTTTTAAAACTCCAAGACCTATTTCTTCTCCAACCTCTTTGCCAGTCTTCTTCTCATTTACTTCACCTGCTTCTAAATATCCATGTTCCTCTAAGCACAGTTCCTCTGGACTCTTCCCACTTGCTCATGTCTTTTGTTACCTTAACATTATTGACTAGAGATATATCAATACATTTTTGAAGAGACACTGTTAACATCACCATCACTGTGCTAAGTTGTAACAGCTTAACACTGATCAAGGGCTAATTATACAACTTGTGATTGTCATTATCATTCATATTTTGCTCTGTTAGACTTTTGTTCCAACCTTGTGTATATTATAAATGTAAAATTTTCAAAAGTGACACATTATGAAATTTTGAGTGAAGAATTTTTTGGTGAATTTTATGATGATACTTTCTTTGACTGTCCACATAGCATATATACTAGTGTCTCAGAAGATGACAGTTCTTCAAAATATAGTTCTGGTTGAGACAATGTGAATATTAGACCAACGAAAAGATAACAATTCTTAGTGATTGATTCTGATACGGAAGGTGAGAATGAAACTCACGGTGCTGGAGAATGTTCCTGTGCTTCTGCAGAAGAGTGGATTGAAGGCAATGTTTCATGGAAATTAGAAGCTTTATAGGTGTGTGAGGTGTAACTATTGAATGTGATAGTTCACACAGTGTTTGTGAAATAAAATAATTAATTCTTGGCCTGCCAAAAGAAAAACTGCTGGCCACAGGAGTTCATTTCTGAAAAAAAATCTCTTGGTCAATAATGAGTTAATTTCAAATGCATTTCCAATATCCTGCATTTATCTCTCCTCTTCTCACAGTTGCTGGTTTTGATATCATATTTGTGTATGGATGATTTTCTACCTTCAGTGTAGGTCTGCCTTTCCTGGTGAGCTTTTCCATTTTTTAATTTGCTTGTTTCTGTGAAAGTGATAATTGCTCAGTTGTGTCCAATTCTTTTGCAACCCCATAGACTGTAGCTTCTAGGCTCCTCTGTCCATGGGATTCTCCAGGCAAGAATACTGGAGTGTGATACCATTTCCTTCTCCAGGGGATCTTCCTGACCCAGGGATCAAACCTGAGCTTCCTGCGTTGCCGGCAGATTCCGTACAGTCTGAGCCGCCAGGGAAGCCTAGTTGTGGCCTTTTCTCTTCTGCCTAGAGAAGTTCCTGTTGCAAAGCTGGTCTGGTAGTGCTGGAGGCTCTTAGCTTTTGCTTGTTTGTGCTTTTGATCTGTTGAATCTGAATGAGTGCCTTGCTGGGTAGAGTATTCTTGGTTGTCGCTTCTTTGGTCACTTTAAATACATCATGACACTCCCTTCTGGTCTGGAGAATTTCTGCAAAGAATTCACTCAGTAACCTTATGGGAATTCCCTGTATGTAATTTGCTGCTTTTCCCTTGTTATTTTCAATACTTTATCTTTAATTTTTGCCAATTTGATTACTGTTTATCTCAGCAGGATTCATCCTGCCTGGGACTCTTTGTGTTTCCTGGGCTTAGATGGCTTTCTTTTCCCACGTTAGAGAAGTTTCCAGCTACTATCTCCTCAAATATATTTTCTCAGGTCCTTTCTTTCTCTCTTCTTCTGTGGAACCCCTATCATGTGAATGTCGGTGTGTTTCATATTGTCACAGAGGTCCCTGGATCCTCAAGTCTTTTCGTTCTTTTTTCTTTATTCTGTTCCATGGCAGTGATTTCCATCATTCTGTCTTCCATATCACTTACTGTTCTGCTTCTTATTCTAGTATTGATTCTTTCCAGTGTATTTTTCTTTGCCAGTACTGTATTCATCTCTGTTTTTAGTTCATTTAGGTCTTTGTTAAACATTTATTGTATCTTCTTGATTCATTCTCCACTCTTTTTCTGAGATATTGGATCATCTTTATTGCCATTACGCTGAAGTATTTTTCATGTAGATTGCATACCTCAACTTCACTTAGTTGTTCTTTTGGGGTTTTATCTTGTTCCCTCATCTGGGACACACACCTTTGCAGTCTCCTTTTGTCTGATTTTCTGTGATTGTGGTTTCTGTTCTGTAGGCTGCAGGGCTATAGTTCTTGCTTCTGCTATCTGCCCCCAGGTGGATGAGGCTGATCTAGATTCTTGTGCAGCCTTCCTGGTGGAAGTGGCTAGTTCCTGCCAACTGGGGGGTGGAGCTGGGTGTCGTCCCTCAGGTGGGCAGGGCCATGTCAAGAGCTGTGTTTACCAGGCAGCTGGGTGGTCAGGAAAACTTTAAGTGGCCCGTCTGCTGATGAGTAGGGCTGTGTTTCTTCCCTGTTGGTTGTTTGGTCTGAGGCATACCAGCATTGGAGTCTACAGGCTGTTGGGTGGTGCCAGGTCTTGGTGAGAAAGTGGCAGCCTCCAGGAGGGCTCACGGCAGTAAGTTCTTCCCAGAACTACTGCTGCCAGTGACTTAGTCCCTGCAGGGAGCCACAGCTGTGCCCTGCCTCCACAGAAGACCCCCTAATACTAGCAGGCCTAGCCTCTCATGAGATAACTGGTTTTTACCCAGGATCCTGGTGTGCACAAGACCTTGTGCGTGATCTCCAAATGTGGGGTTTCTGTTTCCCCCAGTCCTATGGAATTCTTGAAGTCAAACCCCCTACCTTCAAAGCCAGACTCTCTGGGGGATCCTACTCCTATTGCCAGACCCCCAGGCTGGGGAGCCTGATGGTGGGGTTCGAAACTTTCAGTCTTATGGGAGAACTTCTGGGGTATAATTATTCTCCAGTTTGTAGCTTGCATGGGATTTGATTTTACTGTGATTGTGCCCCTCCTACTGGCCTGCTGTGGCTTCTTCTTTGTCTTTGGATGTAGGACTTTTTGGTAGGTTCCAGCATTTTTGTTGTTGTTAATGGCTGTTCTGGAATTAGTTGTGGTTTTAGTGTTTTTGTAAGTGGTGGGTGAGGCTTATGACCTTCTACTCTACCATCTCGTCTCCATCCAGCATGTATAATTTCAATGATGATTTTTAATTAATAACGGACTAAGGATCAAAAAGACTGTTTTCTTCAAGGATTTAGCAAATAATTTTGATCCTTTAGAGTCATAGCTCATCATATTTTACAAAGTGATTTATAACAGCCTATATTTTCATCCACACTTATTCTGCAAGAGTGAAGAAAATGAGTTCTGAGGATCTTAAATGACTAGTCTAGAATGCTACACATATTACATGACAGAGCCATAATAAGCCCAAGTTGCTGGGAATTCATGTCCTGCTTTGGGCTCTTAAGCAAGCCCGTCCTACTCACCTGCTCAGCAAAAGTTTCTCAGATCCAAAAAATAAGAGTTTCAATAAACTTTTCTAAGGGATGTGCTTAAAACTATTCTTTTCCAGACCTTTTATTTTCTTTCTTTCTTTCTTTTTTTTTTTTTTTTTTTGCCAGTATGTTCTTCCCACCTACCATTTTTATGAAACCAAGCAACACTTTCTGTGGTGAACACAGTTGTAACTTTGCAAGTGCTTTATTTTTGAACAGATGAAGGAACAATGACTGTCTTCAGGGAATCTCATTTGAAACCTCTTGATTGCAGAGTGCCACATTTCTGAGAAACAGTAGTTAAGGTAATTCAACTCCTGGGGCAGTTTAATGTGAACTTTTAGATTGATGAATGCGAGTACACAGCGCTCTCCCTCTGGTTGGTGGGGGAGAGAGAACGGAAGTGGCCTTTAGCAAGAAGCTTGGTAGGCAGCAGAGCTGTTCCTTGCTTTCTTTCCAACGTTGTCCTGCCAACTCCAGTGCACGGTTGTTCCTTATTGAGAGCAGATGCCTTTTGTACAGTTCCGGTTTGCAGAGAGAGATTTTCAGACACTCAGATATAATGGGGCATTCACACATTCAGAGACCATTTAAATTTGTCCCCAGGGCATGTGGTGATGGTGCCAGGAGCACACACTTGCCTAGAAATGGTCATGGAAATATAGCCTCTGTCGATGTAGGGTTGGTGAGGCAAATCAACCTGCACACGCAGGCTTCTGCTCTGACCAGTCAGGATGACGTTTAGCTAGCTTCTTTTCCAGAGCCCTTCTTTGGTTACCTCACTACAGACACCTGTATTTAAATTCCGTTTCCAAGAATGCCCTTCCTCATTCTGGTCCTTAGGTCACTGCCTACTTTCTTTATGCCAGCAGTCCTGAAAATCTATCAATATTGCAAATCCAAGCTTGTGAGACCCTGTTTGAAAGATGCCTTATTGCTCCTCGGATAAAATCCAGATCAGTTAATCTTACTGTGTATGACCTGACCTAGAACTAACCATTGCCTCATGGTCAATTAGTTCTTCATTCCCTCTCATGCTGCTGATATATACAATGCTTGGCAGGGCCCTGAACATAATTAATAATCTGACTGTGTCTTTGCACACGCCACTCTCTTCCTCGCCACTCTCCTTCCTTAGTCCACTCACTTATCCTTCCACATAACTAAGTATCTTCTCCTTTGGGAAGCTTTCTCTGATGTCTAATCTTGCCTACCCGTCCCAGAGTACTCTAGAATTCTTTCCAAAACAGTACTTACCATGTTTGTCATGTACAAGGTATAAGTGAAAGTCACAATCCACAAAAATGTTAAAAAAATATTGTGGAAACTAGAATTGTTAAAATATGGTATCAATTTTCTTGCCTCTCCCATTAGACCTTCTGAGGGTAACTATTCTATCATTCCTTTGCATAAATTACTTCCTACCATTATATCTGGTTAATTTTGGGATCTTGGTAATTGTTTGTTCTTTAATAAGCATATGAGATTTTATGGATAGTTAAGCAGGTGATATTTCTAACGTGTCCAGATGTGGTTCACAATAGAGCTAAGAAAGCTATTCTCTATCATAAAATTTGGGGGTTAAAGTCAATTTTCCCATAAAAGGCCTTCTAAAACTCTAGATAGAATAAGCCATTTCCTCAATCCTGAGGATCCTCAATATTCAAGACTATGTGTGGGAGGATCTTTCACATAGATAGTCTAGTGTGATGGTCACTAATCTTTATGGTGGAGAAGTGGTTTAAAAATTTACAGATGAAGCTCGGAAAAGAAAAACAGATTGAAAGATAAGTGTTAAGTAGCAGAGACACACTGCAAATCCAATGCTCACATTCAAAGTCATTAGCCTTTATATCATTTCTTTCTCTTCTTCCACCATCCAGCGGTGCCAAAAATGTGAGCTGTCTACAAGAGACTGATACAAAGGAAAATCATTAAACAGGTCTGAATCTCATTCTACTCTATTTCTTGTTCAGTTGTGTCCGACTCTTTGCAACCCCATGGACTGCAGCAAGCCAGGCTTCCCTGTCCTTCACCATCTTCTGGAGATTGCTCAAACTCATGTTCATTGAGTCAGTGATGCCATCCAACCATCTTCTCTGTCATCTCCTCCTCCTCCTTCCTTGAATCTTTCCTAGCATTGGGGTCTTTTCTAATGAGTTGACTCTTTGCATCAGGTGGCCAAAGTACTGGAGCTTCAGTTTCAGCATCAGTCCTTCCAATGAATATTCAGGACTGACTTCCTTTAGGATTGACTAGTTTGATCTCCTTCCTATCCAAGGGACTCTCAAGTGTCTTCTCCAGCACCACAGTTCAAAAGTATAAACTCTTCAATGCTCAGTCTTCTTTATGGTTTAAATCTCACATCCATACATGACTACTGGAAAAAGCATAGTTTTGACTAGATGGCCTTTGTCAGCAAGGTGATATCTCTTCTTTTTAATATGTAGTCTAGGTGTGTCATAGATTTTCTTCATAGAAACAAGTATCTACTATTTCATGGCTGCAGTCACCATCTGCAGTGATTTTGGAGCCCAAGGAAATAAAATCTGCCACTGTTCACACTGTTTCCCCATCTATTTGCCATGAAGTTATGGGACCAGATACCACGATCTTATTTTTTGGAATGCTGAGTTTTAAGTCAGCTATTTCAGTCTCCTCTTTCACTTTTATCAAGAGGCTCTTTAGTTCTTCTTTGCTTTCTACCATTAGGGTGGTATCATCTGCATATCTGAGGTTATTGATATTTCTCCAGGCACTCTTGATTTCAGCTTGTGCTTCATCCAGCCCAGCATTTCATATGATGTACTTTGCATAGAAGTTAAATAAGCAGAGTGACAATATATAGCCCTGACATGCTCCTTTCCCAATTTGGAACCAGTCCATAGTTCCATGTCCGGTTCTAACTGTTGCTTCTTGACCTGCATACACGTTTTGCTGGAGGCAGGTAAGGTGTTCTGGTATTCCCATCTCTTGAGGAATTTTCCTCAGTTTGCTGTGATCCACACAGTCAAAAGTTTTAGCATTGTCAGTGAAACAGAAGTAGATGTTTTTCTGGAACTCTCTTGCTTTTTCTATGATCTAGTGGATGTTGGCAATTGAATCTCTGGTTTCTCTGCCTTTCTAAATCCAGCTTGAACATGTGGGAGTTCTTGGTTCATGTGCTACTGAAGCCTCTCTTGCAGAATTTTAAGCATTACTTTGTTAGCATGTGAAATGAGTGCAATTGTGTGGTAGTTTGAGCATTCTTTGGCATTCCCCTTCTTTGGGATTGGAATGAAAACTGACCTTTTCTAGTCCTGTGGCCACTGCTGAATTTTCCAAATTTGCTGGCATGTTGAGTGCAGCACTTTCACAGCATCATTTTTAGTATTTGAAATAGCTCAACTGGAATTCAGTCACCTCTACTAGCTTTGTTTGTAGTGATGCTTCCTAAGACCTGTTTGACATCACACTCCAAGATGTCTGGCTCTAGGTGAGTGATCACACCATCATGGTTATCTGGGTCATTGAGATCTTTTTTTGTATAGTTCTCTGTGTATTCTTGCCACCTCTTCTTAATATCTTCTGCTTTTGTTAAGTCCATGCCATTTTGTCCTTTATTGTGCCCATCTTTGCGTGAAATATTCCCTTGGAATCTTATTTTCTTGAAGAGCTCTCTAGTCTCCCATTGTATTCTTTTTCTCTGTTTCTTTGCATGTTCACTGAGGAAGGCTTTCTTACCTCTCTTTTCTCTTCTTTGGAACTCTCCATTCAGATGGGTATATCTTTCCTTTTCTCCTTTAGCTTTCACTTTTCTTTCCTGAGCTATATCTATGGCCTCCTCAGACAGCCATTTTGCCTTTTTGCATTTCATTTTCTTGATCAGTCCTTTTAGAACATATAAAATAGACACTCTCCTTTGCTTCACGTGTGGGCAGGCAATTGTGCCCAGTCATGCTACTTCCTTTGCATTGATAGATGTCCCCCATGGCTCAGTGGGTAAAAAAAAACTGCCTGCAATGAAAAAGACACAAGACGCAGAAGATGCAGGTTGGATCCCTGGGTTGAGAAGATCCCATGAAGGAGGAAATTTCAACTCACTCCTGTATTGTTGCCTGAAAAATTCCATGGACAGAGGAGCCTTTGCAGGCTACTGTCCAAGGAGTTGCAAAGAGTCAGACATGACTGAGTGACTAAACACACAGACACACACACACCATAACTTAATGCTCTTCAGCCTCCTCTTATCAACTCAGCAAAGGAGTACAGTTTCAAAGATACATGGAGGTTGTTTGAAGGCACAAAGAATGTTCAAATCCCCTACTAACAAATGTTCTTCCTTTCCAAAGACTCCTGGAGAACTTAGGCGTAAAGAGCAGTACCGTGATTTGTTAACTGGGTCACTATCCATAGCACCACTGCGGTACCACTAAAGTTTGAGACATAAATATCCTCCTTATCCCTCAGCTAAACCTCATCAGAGCCTCATGATTGCATCACCTACTGGAGGCCCCATAGTACAGAAATCTGAAGTAATAGCCAACATTCTCAGCCAGACTCAGAGGGAAATATATGGGTACGTGTTATATATGCATGAGGTAGAATAGTTGGCGATGCACAGGCTGGTTGGCTTAGCCAACTAGTACCCTCATGTGCATGGGTTTTTATATTCACAATTACAGTGCTCTTCTATCTACCACATACTTATATGTAACATACCAAATGGCGGGCATTGATCTGAGTACATGTGCATGCTAAGTCACTTCAGCCGTGTCCAACTCTTTGTGATCCTATGAACCACAGCCTGCCAGACTCCTGTGTCCATGGAATTTTTCAGGCAAGAATATTGCAGCGGGTTCCCATGCCCTTCTCCAGGGGATTTTCTCACCCAGGGACTGAATCTGAGTCTGTTAAGTCTTCTGCATTGAAAGGCAGGTTCTTTACCACTAGTGCCACCTGGGAAGCCCCATTGATCTGAGTGTTTTGAGATATTAACATAATAACTATATGTGGTAGGTACTACTAATATTTTATAAATGAGGAAACTCAGATTAATTTCCCCAGGATTACACAGCTAACAGCAGAACTAGGAGTCACCATCAGACATTTAAGCACCAGTGATCATCTTATGACTGACTGAGCTAGGATCAGTCAGACTGTCCACTGGTGTTCCCCTTGAGGGACTCAGAAAGGAGTAACACAGAGAGATGCAGAAGTGTTCTTTGGACCTCATCTATTGGGAATAAGAGAAAGAGAGAAAAGGTTCAACTGCATTCATCCTCAAACACTGCAATCTGTATACCAGCTCAGTCAGCATTTCTCCTACTGTAAGATCCCCGATTTCATGAGATTTTAACATCAATGATTTGTGACCACTAACTAAATACCATGCCCATTAATGAGATACCAATTCTACACAGAGCTACTAACTTTTGATTTAAATTTAGCTATGAGAAAAAGTATAGATGTTGTAGAATTAAAAGCATGTGTACCTTGGAGAATTTGTATAAGCTTTCTTGCAAAATAAAAGGATTTACTTGAAGGCAGATCAATTTCTCTATTCTGCCTAAGAATTTGCTATTAAGACCTGGGGGAAATCACTGTAGGATCAGTTTTTAAAATAAGGAAATTATACATCCAGGATTATACCCATTAATCCCTGGACAACTGTTAACACTGCCCCCTTTCACCCTCAAAAATGTCCTGGGTTGGATGATAAATGGCATAGCTACTCTGTCTCCAGAAACACCCCTGTCCAAGACTTTACTCTCACCTGTGACTAGTGACAGCAATACACAGACGGCAGACCGGAAGACACCTCTCCCCCAAAGATTTCAGAAACTGTATTTCACTCCACTTTGAGGGAGATACATAAAAATTATAGTAAAACAAATGCCAGGGTGGAGATTCTGAGACATGGCGCCTGGAGAGTAGAGAAGAGGTACTAAAGGCAGCATGAAATGTGAGGGCTCAGAGACTGTTTCTAAAAGAGAAAACACTTCAGCTGCATATTAAAGTTTCTAAAGTTTTAATCAGTATCTGAGGGTCTGTTGAAAGATGAACTTGCAAAACAGAGAAACACCAACTGAAGCTTGATAAGACTGATAGAGAGCACATAGCGGTCAAGAAGCACAAAATCTGGAATCAGAGTGTCAGATTCTGAATCCCAGGTCTGTGAAATTCAAGCAAGTTATGGAAGCTGAGTCTTGGTTTCTTCACGGATAAAATGGAGATCAACGGTATCTAGGGTTGTTGTGAGTCTTTAATAACTTAATGCATACAAAAACCTCTAGATATATAGTAAGTGCTATAAAAGATTGGTTGTTACTGACTTAATAAGACTGACATATGTAGAGCGTCTGCATGTGAATATAAGTTGGGGGAGGAGCAGTGTCTTGCGTGACATACCCAAGGAGTTGCACTTGACCCTGAGGAAAGCGGAAGTTGTTGAAGGGAGTGGCATACAGAGGAGTGATGTGATCAGACTGGATTTTTAAAGATTAGCCTTCCTTGGCAATCTTTCCTTTGCTGAAGATGGATTGGAGTTGAGATTAGCGGGAGGCAGAAGGAAACGTTCTATCACAGTAGATACGAGTGGCAGTAAGGAGGAGAAGAATACCCCTGTTCTATTTAGGAAACTTTTAGGCAGCATCACCTAACTCCATGTCAAAACCTTCACTACAATGGAGGCAGATCCTTACCACGAAAGCTTCTTAACTAAATTAGGGGTGTAGAGATGAAGTTTGAGCCAATAATACTTTGATGCAAAGTAATACTTTAGCATCTATTTTTATAAAGGTTTCACTGAGGGGTGACTGAATGTTAAAACTGCAGAGAACCTTCAGCCAGTAGTCTGACTGACTACTATTAACATCCTACACAATACCAGTCCCAAGGTCCCACACTTCAGCAATTAAAGAAGGGGCTCTGGAAGTGGGACTCAAGCTCTGATGTGTCTTCAAAGCTCTCCAGGTGACCTAAATGGGCAGCCTCGGCAGAGAACAATCACTAATCCCATCCAGCCTCTTCCTCTGAACACATGGGGAAGGTGAGTCCTTGCCTTCTTTCAGGATGTGGGTGGCACTCATATTTCCAGTCTTACCTATAATATGTAAATACTGTTTCTAAGGAATTTATAGGGCATCCCAGGTGGTGCTAGTCATAAAGAATAATGCCAACACAAATTCACCCCCACTGCAAGAGAACAGGAGATGGGGGTTTGATCCCTGGGTCAGGAAGATCCCTTGGAGGAAGGCACGGCAACCCACTCCAGTATCCTTGCCTGGAGAATCCCATGGACAGAGGAGCCTGACGGCTTACAGTCTGTGGGATTGCAGGGTTGGACATGACTAAGCACATGAGTGCACGCACGCACACACACACACACACACACACACACACAATTTATAACTAGATTAGAACTTCTTGGACACTGAATATAAAATCATATTTTGTAATAAATGTATGCCGATACTAGAAACTGGGAGAATACATAAAAGAAAAATTTACATGAAAAGAAAAATTTAAAATAAGAAAACTGAGAGGAAGAGATTTATGCAAACAAAAGGAAATGAGACCACATATGCATTCCAGTGACCTAGGGTGGACAGGGTTTACTAAGCTATGCATACCAGTGTCGTCCTCTGGGAGGCAGAGAAAAAGTAGTTAGGAGAGAAAGAAAAGACTAGAGATAAGAAAGAATGACCTGTGAAAGCAAGGGGTCGTGTCTGTCTTCCTCGCTCTTGCATCCGCAGCACGGAGGGCAGCAGTTTGCAGGTAAACTAGTCCATGCCTTTGGTAAGGACTAAATAAGAGGAAGAAAGGAGCGAATGCAGGAGAGCAAAAGGGTCGGGCAGAGTCATGCATTCACTTTTTCTCATAGGCCGTTCCTTCTGAACGGCCTCAGGGATGAGAAAATAATTTTCAAAATGTTCAGTTTCTCTGATAGCCCAGCCTTTCTTTCTGCCAGAAGCAGCTTTCTTTAGGAGAGGAATCAGTGATGGTCCCTGTCCTGGGTCTGATGCAGTGTGTAGGGAGGACATTTATTGCTGTTCCATGTGTAAAAGTGGGGCTTCAGTAGAGAATAAGTTCTGGATTTAAAATAGGGCCCTGTTGCATCTCATGTGACCTGAGGCCAAGTCCTTAACTGCTTTATCAACAGAGTCCTTACAGTGGATATTTCTATGGACTCAGTGCTTGTGCGCCCTGTCCCACACTCCCTCCAAACACGATTGACATTTAAGGCCCTAATATAGTAGTATTTGGAGGTGGGGTCTTTGGAAAGTAATTCAAATTAGATTACAGCATGAAGGTATTAATAGGTTCCTCATCATGGGATTAGTGAAAGTCACTCAGTCGTGTCTGACTCTTTGTGACGCCGTGGACTATACAGTCCATGGAATTCTCCAGGCCAGAATACTGCAGTGGGTAGCCTTTCCCTTCTCCAGGGGATCTTCCCAAATCAGGGATCGAACCCAGGTCTCCCACATCGCAGGATTCTTTACCAGCTGAGCCACAAGGGAAGGCATCATGGGATTAGTGCCCTTGTGAAAAGAGACAGAAGCATTCTCCCTTCCCTCCCCCTCCCCTTTCTCTCTGTGCCTGCACTAAGGAAAAGCCATGTAACGTCATGAGAAAACAGCTGTCTGTAAACCAGGAAATAGCCCCTCACCAGAGGGAATCTACTGGCACCTTGATCTTAGACATCCCAGGCTCCAGATCATGCCCGGGCTCCAGACCATGCCCTATAGGCCTGCCTGTGGTCCTACTGTGATCAAAGACTGGGAATCAGGCATTTTAAGGTAATGTTGTTCAGTCATGCCCAACTCTTTGCAACCCGGGACTGCAGCATGCCAGGCTTCCCAGTCCTTCACTATCTCCCAGAGTTTGCTCAAACTCATGTCCATTGAGTCAATGATGTACCCAACCATCTCAACCTGTGTAGCCACCTTTTCTTCCTGCCCTCAATCTTTCCTGGCATCAGGGTCTTTTCCAGTGAGTCAGCTCTTGGTATAAGATGACCAAAGTATTGGAATTTCAGCTTTAGCATCAGTCCTTCCAATGAATATCCAAGGTTGATTTCCTGTAGGATTGACTGCTTTGATCTCCCTGCTGTCCAAGGGACTCTCAAGAGTCTTCAACACCACAGCTCATAAGCATCAATTCTTTGGTGCTCAGCCTTCTTTATGGTCCAACTCTTACATCCACATGACTCCTGGAAAAACCATAGCTTTGACTAGATGGACGTTTGTCGGCAAAGTGATGTCTCTGCTTTATAATACTCTGTCTAGGTTTGTCAAATACAGGTGTTCCTATCCCGTTTGTCAGGCATCCAATCCTGTATACAAAGTGATACATTCTTTATAAAGAGATTGCCATTCTTACTTAGAGTATAATCAGATAAGTAGGAAATATCATGACTGAAAAGAAGCTTCTTTCTTTCTTTAAATAATTGCTTTAGGGGTCTTGATTGTTCCATGAGAGGTTACAACATGTGGCAGGGAATGGTTATCAGTGGGGGACTCAGATCTTTCTCCTGGATACAGACATGTGCTAATGATTTAGAGTTTATATACAGCAAGATTTTAGGCTGAATTCTCCATTTTAAGTTGACCTAACTTGAGAAAATATTTGCTGATTAAATCAAATAGGATCTGCAGTCCTCTCATTGAAAACATCCCTGTATATATTCATTTGCTAGAGTGGCCATAACAAAAGACCACAAAATGGCCCATTTAAACAAAGAAAGGTTTTGGTTTTTCCATACATTGACATGAATCCGCCACGGATGTACATGAATTCCCAATCCTGAACCCCCGTCCTATCAAAACAGTATTGTAAAGTAAAATAAAGTAAAAATTAAAAAAAATTTTAATTAATTTTAAAAATAAAGAATTTAAAAAAACAAGCATAAATAAATTTACAGGTTTATTGGACAAAAAAAAAAAAAAGAAAGAAAGAAAGAAAGGGTCACTCTGGAGGCTGGAATCCCAAGAGCAGGGTGCTACAGGGTTGGTTTCTTCCAAGGCCTCCCTCCCTGGCTGGCAGATGGCTACCCACTGTTGCCTCTGCACATGGGTGTCTGTCTGTGCACGCACACTCCAGGTGTCACTCTGCATCCTAATCTCTTCTTATAAGGACACCAGCCCATTGGGATTAAGCAGCCCCTAAGACCTCATTTCAGGCTTCCTGGTGGCTCAGTGTACCTAAGCTAATACCTCAGTTGTACCTTCAAGATGCCCCCCCACTACTCTGTAAGGTGGGAGGAGTCTGGGAGGGGCGGTACGTGATGGGGCCCCTGAGCCCAGTGGATGTGTGTGCCTCCCATATCTCTCTGGCTGCTCAGCGAGTCCCTTGTTCTGGTGCAGAATTATGCAGGACCCTGTGTTGGTGGATCAGACAGTTTTATGAAATCATCATTTAGTGAGGTCAGCGGAGGTCCTGTGGGCAGGAAAGGTAAAGCCATAAATGGATTATGCACTGATATCAGAGAAAATTGCTCATTGTAAGATGGAAGAAGGACAACACAGATGACATGCCACCCAGTGTCTTGTGGGTCTCGTGGAGTGATACTGCCATCCTGGGGACTTGGACATGGTCTCTGTTGCTTACAGGTTAAGCCTGTAATGAGAGCCCATGCTGCTAGCCACAGGCGTGATAAGCAGCCCCCCTCTCTGTGGCCATCTGTGTCAGCAGAGGGGTGGCCAGGGCCAGAGAATGGCTGGTATCATGTGGTCGTTCAGTGCCTCCTCTGCGGTGGATGCTCTGTGATGAGCTGTAACGTGCAACACACAGCTCTTCACACTGTGGCCGCTCTCCCAGGCCCATACATGTGTCTTTTCCACAGACCTCTTTGTTGCTGATTAACCAGCCATTCAACACTGTCCAATAATCCAGATATATTCTACTTTAGGCCCCTTTTGTTTGCACATACATGGATATCCACCAAACTTCAGCCCGCCAGGAGGATTTTCTCACACCACTGTTTTTCAGGGCTACCTGGAGAAGATCTGTGGTATAGCAACAGCCCAGTTTTGCCATTGACCCATTCACTAGCTCATCCATTAAACAAGCTCAGGTTTTTTCTCTTCTGTTATTAGGCCAGGAGAGATTCTCCATGTAGCCATTAGGTATTAGCTTCAGGAGAATTACTGATTTATTATAGTGGGTGACATGGAGCCTGGACTAGCTACACATCTGGCACACAAGTGCTTGCTGCCCTTGCTCGTGCCTGATCCAAAATGTACCACTTGCTCATCTTGCACTAGAATGCTACTTCACTCACCAGAATTGTTTCATTTAGAATAACAGGGTCTGCCTTTGTACCTCCACATCCACCAGTCACTGGAAGGCGACGATGCCCATGGATGCTGGGTGCTAGGTGAGGCACTTCCCGAGCCCCTTAGGCTGAGGCAGCTGCCTGGAGGGGGGCATCCCTAGGGCCCCAGCGGTAAAGAATCTACTTGCTAATGCAGAAGACACGAGTTCAATCCCTGAATCAGGAAGATGCCCTGGAGTAGGAAATGGCAACCCACTCCAGTATTCTTGCCTGGAAAATTCCATGGACAGAGGAGCCTGGTGGGCTACAGTCCATGGGATCACAAAAGAGTCAGACACAACTTAATGACTACCCACCGACCTACCTGCTGGAAAAGGGCTCAGTTGTGAGTCATCGGCAGTCAACACTCCCAGCAGCTGAGAGAATGAATGCCTTGGTCCTGGAGAGAGAGCTTCATGGCACCTCACTGCAACCACTATACATATGTTAAAAGATAATATTGACAGAGATAAAGCCAAGGAAATGAGGGAAGTTTGGTAACTCTGAATCTTGCCTGGAGTCTGATTTCATGATGAGTTTTTATTTATATACTTGAAAAGAAGAAGCTTCAGTAAAAGTCAGATTGAGAATTTCTACTTCTATCTACATGTTTAAGTCTCTCTCTCCCAGGTGCCCTACTGAATATTGATAATAGACTATCTCAAGCTGCAAAAACTTTCATCCCCAAAGCTTTTAGACATCATAATCAAGAATGACCCTTAGAGAGTAACGAATCCAGCTCTTTTATTTGTAACATTAGGATACTAACACATACAAGGAATGGTTTGTCTGCTGTTACTAAGCCTCAGTTTTCTGCATCTGTAAAATTGAAATAACAGGAGTTCCTACTCATTGGTTGTAACTACTTGCAGAACAGAGAGGCTCAAAGGGACCCAAGACCACATAGCTAAGAAAGTAAATGAAGAGGGCATGTGATCTTGGGGCAGACGGTTAGAAATCCTTCAATTTGTTCAATCTACTGCACAGCGATAATTTCTACTTCTAAAAACTTTAGAGTTCAAAAGAAAAGCCCATCCATTCATTCACTCAGTAAAAACTTATTGAGGCCTCCTCTGTACTAGGCAGAATGCCAAGCCATGGAAATTCAACAATAAAGAGTACCTGCTTGAGACTTCCCTGGTAGTCCAGTGGCTAACACTCTGTACTCCCAATGCAGGGGGCCTGAGTTTGACCCCCTGGTCAGGGAACTAGAAACTAGATCCTGCATGCCACAACTAAAGATCCTGCACGCTGCAGTTAAGACCCAGCATAGCCAAATAAGTTTTTTTAAAAAGAGTACTTGCTTTCAAGTAGCCTAGAGTCTAACTGGAAGGGTTCACATTTATTAAGTAGCCACAAAGTAAATAAAAACTTATTAATTTACGGTCTGAGCCACCAGGGAAGACCCTCTAATTGTGATAAGTGCTCTGAAATAGAGAAAGGTGGGTCCCATGAAGGTGCATAGAGTGGAACTGACCTAGCCATGGAGGGCACGGAAGATTTTGCTAAATGTCTACCGCGTGGAGAAGTGGAGTGTTAACAGAGGTGACTGGATAAAGAAAATAGAAAGGAGTATTCAAGGCAGAGGGAAGAATATGTGTGGAGACCTCTTGGCAGACGAGGACATGGCAAATGATTACAGACGGTTATTCTGGCTGGAGTGTTTAGCAGAGAGGGACTGCAAAGGCCAGACCATGCAGGGTCATGTTCAGGACTTTGGTCTTTAACTTGAGAGAACTTACAAAATCATCTTCATCGAGGAAGGATGTAACCAGGTTTGCATCTTTAAAAGGTCCCCTAACTTCCCTGTGGAGACTGGCCAGGCAAAGGACAAGACTGGATGATGACAGAGTGATGGGGCTTATTGCAGCTGTCCAGATGAGAGATGATGAGAGCATAGATGAGACTTGGTAGAACTGGAGAAAAGTGAGTGGATTTGAAAAGTATGTGATCAGTAGACTTGACAGCACTTGATGCTAGATTATATCTGGGAGAGATAATGTCTACAATGACCTTCTAGGTTTTTGGTTATTATAACAGAATGGAAGTGGTGCCAAGATAAACACATATCAACATTTCCAGGCAAAATGGGATTAAATATTTGATGAGTTGACTTGCAGTAAATATTTGATGAGTTGAATTCTATGAATTTAGAGGTTTGGTTTTGAACATGGTCCTTAATTTTTGAATTGTGGATTCTATAAGAAATTGATGAAAGTTATGAAACCTCTGTTTAGACAAAAACACTTTCCTATCAACTCGCAATTTTGCCTGTATTCTCTGGATCAGCTTCATCCATGTAGAGTTAAATGCACATGACATTTATGCAGCCCACGGATATAAGGTGGGCTTCCCTGGTGGCTCAGAGGGTAAAGCGGCTGCCTGCAATGCAGGAGACCTGGGTTTGATCCCTGGGTCAGGAAGGTCCCCTGGAGAAGGAAATGGCAACCCACTCCAGTACTCTTGCCTGGAAAATCCCATGGACAGAGAAACCTGGTAGACTACAGTCTACGGGATCACAAAGAGTCGGACATGACTGAGTGACTTCACTTTCTTTCTTTCTTGGATATAAGGTCAAAAATACTAAATCTTTATGTGTGCTCCATTGTGTCAGTTATACACTGCACCATCCAAAATTGAAAGATAGGGAACACGGCTTTGCACAGCTGCTACAGTTACCCATTTATTACATTTTACTTGATTAACAAATAAATTTTGAGTGTGTGGGCTCAGCTCCTCCTTGGTGGATCAGTTATAAAGATTCTGCCTGCCATTGCAGGAGATCCAGTTTTGATCTCTGGGTCAGGAAGATACCCTGGAGGAAGAAATGGCAATCCTCTCCAGTATTCTTGCCTGGAAAATCTCATGGACAGAGGAGCCTGGAGGGCCGGCTACAGCCCATGGGGTCACAAGAGTCAGACATAACTTAGTGACTAAACAATAACAACAATCGAGTGGGCACTTGCAAAGTGCTATTCTAATTCTCACAGGGAATCACAAAATATAAATGCTTCTCCCTCTGGAAATCCATACAAAAGTATATCAGTCCTTCATGACAGAACCAAACACAGGGGTTGCTCCAGCATACTGTCAGGAAAAGGCAGCTCTCCCTGAGAAAAACTGCCTTCTCTCAGCTCCTCTTTGTGTCCCTGTCTTTGTGTGGCCTTGGAGGGAAAATAAAATATTTCCTTCTCCAGGGAGAGAGTCATCTGCATGCAGCTGCACGTGAAAGAGAATTGCTGATTGAGAATCTGACTCCATGATGAGCATTTTATAAACAGACTATATATAGCAGTGGTATACACTACCTACTGTATACACATGAGACACCAATTATATGCTAAATCAGCTCCTGTGCCAATCCGGAAATAATGGGGAAAAAATAAGTGCTTAAATTGCAGCTGGTAGGCTTGGAAGGAAAGATATTTTAAAGGAAAAGTCCCATACAAGGAGATGCAGTATTACCTTCTCCAGAGAGCCTTTTCTTCTTTTTCTTCTTCTTTCTTATTATTTTAAATGTATTTATTTTTAATTGGAGGGTAATTGCTTTACAATATTATGTTGGTTTCTGCCATACATCAACATGAATCAGCAATTGTTCATTCACTAAATCATGTCCAAATCTGTGACCCCATGGACTGCAGCACACCAGGCTTCCCTGTCCTTTACTATTCCCCTGAGTTTGCTCAAACTCATGTCCATTGAGTCAACTAATGCCATCCAACCACCACATCCTCTGTCATCCCCTTCTCCTGCCTTCAGTCTTTGCCAGCATCAGGGTCTTTTCCAGTGAGCTGGCTCTTCGTATCAGGTGGCCATCATATAGGAGCTTCAGTACCAGTCCTTCCAATGAATATTCAGGGTTGACTGCCTTTAGAATTGACTGGTTTCATCTCCTTGAGAGCCTCCGAGGGGCTCTCAAGAGTCTTCTCCAGCACTATGGTTTGAAAGCATCAGTTCTCCGGTGCTCAGCCTTCTTTATGGTCCAGCTCTTCCATCTGTACATGACTACCAGAAAACCATAGCTTTGATTATGCGGACCTTTGTCAGCAAAGTGATGCCACTGCTTTCTAACATGCTGTCTTTTTGTGTGTTAGTCATGTTTTTTACAGCCTGCCAGGCTCCTCTGTCCATGGAATTCTCCAGGTAAGAAAACTGGAGTGAGTAGTCTCCAGGGGATATTCCTAACCCAGGTCTCCCACACTGTGAACAGATTCTTTATAGCCTAAACCACCAGGGAGGTCCAATAGGCTGTCTAGGTTTGTAACAGCTTTTCTTCCAAGGAGTAAGCATCTTTTCATTTCATGGCTGCAGTCTCTGTCTGCAGTGATTTCGTAGGCCAAGAAAATAAAATCTGCCACTGTTTACATTTTTTCCCCTTCTATTTGTCATGAAGTGATGAAACTGGATGTCATGATCTCAGTTTTTTGAATGCTGTTTTAAGCCAGCTTTTTCATTTTCCTATTTCACCTTCATCAAGAGGCTCTTTAGTTCCTCTTCACTTTCTGCCATTAGAGTGGTGTCATCTGCATATCTGAGGTTGTTGATAATTCTCCTGGCAGTCTTGATTCCAGCATTCAAGTCCAGCATTTCACATGATGTGCTCTGCATAGAAGTTAAATAAGTAGGGTGACAATATACAGCCTTGACGTACTCCTTTCCCAATTTGTAACCAGTTGGTTGTTCCATGTCCAGTTCTAGCTGTTGCTTCCTGACCTGCATACAGATTTCTCAAGAGGCAGGTCCAGTGGTCTGGTATTCCTATCTCTTAAAGAATTTGCTACAGTTTGCTTTGATTTACACAAAGTCTTTTGCATAGTCAATAAAACAGAAATAGATGTTTTCCTGGAACTCTTGCTTTTTCAATGATCCAGTGGATGTTGGCAATTTGATCTATGGTTCCTCTGCCTTTTCTAAATCCAGCTTGAACATCTGGAAGTTATGGTTCATGTACTGTTGAAGCTTGGCTTGGAGAATTTTGAGCATTACTTTGCTAGTGTGTGAGATGAGTACAATTGTGCAGTAGTTTGAGCGTTCTTTGGCATTGCCTTTCTTAGGGATTGGAATGAAAACACCTTTTCCAGTACTGTGGCCACTGCTGGGTTTTCCAAATTTGCTGGCATGTAGAGTGCAGTACTTTCACAGCATCATCTTTTAGGATTTGAAATAGCTCAACTGGAATCCCATCACCTCCACTAGCTTTGTTCATAGTGATGCTTCCTAAGGCCCACTTGACTTCACATTCCAGGATGTCTGGCTCTAGGTCCCTTCCTCAGAGGGAGCTTAATTAGTGTGGTTCTGGGCTTCTCTCTGAGGATGTAGAGTGACTTCTCTGATTGGTAAGTTTTGGAGGAAAAATGAGGATCAGCTCATCTTTATCTTTCTTCTTCAGGGAGTGATCTGTCTTTTTAGGGTGAGAGCTGTCATGAGTTCCCAGATCTCACCTAGCAGCCTGTTCCCTATGGAGGCGTAACAGCTCTCCATTAGACTTGTCTCCCAGCTCAGTGTCTTCAGTCATTATGGCGATACTTTGCTGTACACTGTTAATCTTCATTTCTCAGGGTTTTTTTTCCCCCCAGAATAAGGTAGGGATGAAGGCTTCAGCTTGGAAGCCTGCCCAGACCACTAGATTCTACAACGCTTTTCCTATATCTCAAGTCAGAAATCACTTTGCTCTTTGCTCTTCCTGCAATACTTCATATTTCCACATAGCCATTAAAACAGGTTCATTTATGTTAGTGACACATTCTACCTTTACTTATGTGAAAGCAGAGGCTTGGAGCTATTTCTCATCCATTCATCAGTGGTCCTCCCACAGCACTGAATGTAGACAGTAGAACCTCAAAAACAGGCTTTTGGATTCATTTGAATTGAATGTTTTAATGCCATGTTATCTCTATATGTAGCTTTAAACTTTTTTTTTTTTTTAAATGTACACTTTCCTTAATTCCCTAGTTGGTTAAAAGCTGTGGGAAGTACAGATTCCATTTTCTTTCCTCTGCATTGGAGAGGAATCATCAGTGCAATGATTCAGGTCCAGTAGAGAAACCATAAAATTGCTGGCTTTCTGACTACCAGCCCCTTGACTGTTTCCATTAGGAGAACTGTTTGCCCCCCTTCATTCACTCTGATTACTTAGCCTGCACCCGCCCCCAGGTGCAGGCATCATGGAAGCTTGCTGTGGAATTAAAGGCCTTTGCATCTCTGATGTAGTAATATCCCCATGTTTGAAGCTGAGGCATCTTCAGGAACAGCTGGGAGACAGCTGCCATTAAATCTATTTCAGGGAAGAGGGAATCTAGCATTTTTAATTGAAAATGGAGTATAGTTGCCCATCTAATAGTTTTATTCCAAATGGCTATGAGCATGATGGTATTTCCGAAGCAATGAACACCTAGTATTTTATGGGCTTGCACTTATTGCTGAAGCACTAATTAAGCTTTACAGATGAGAGATTAAGTGACTCATTAGCGGTCACAGGGAACATCAGTAATGGAGTCTTTAGGATGTCATAAGGAGCTTGTGTGAAGGTTGGATTCTGTGTATTCAGCATCATTTTTTACTTGGAGTTCATTCTACAGCTAATCATAATCCAGTTCTTTCACTTACTCATTCATTCATCCACTCATGCATCTATGCCTTAACACAAAGAGCCTTTAATGAGCACCTGTACTGTGCAAAACCCAACATGCACGTGTGCAAAGTCGCTTCAGTCGTGTCCCACTCTGTGCAACCCCATGGACTACAGCACATCAGGTTCCTCTCTCTGTGGGTTTCTCCAGTTAAGAATACTGAAGTGAGTTGCCATGCCCCCTCTCCAGGGTATCTTCCCAATCCAGGGGTCGGACCTGCATCTCTTACATCTCCTGCATTGGCAGGCAGATTCTTTACCACTCGCACCACCTGGGAAGTCCAGGAGGTGCTAAAGACAGATAAAAACAAATCATCACGTGTGCCCTTAAGGAGCCCATAGGAAAGGACAGATGAGAAAAGGAAGTACTGGAACACACTGGCTAAGAGAGAGAGGTGCTAAAGGAGGATGAAAGAGGGTCTCTAGCCAGCCTCGGATCCAGGAAAATTTCCTAAAGGAGATCAGGTCTGAGCTAACATTGAGGGCTTTTAAGGGAGTAATCAGAGATAAGGAAACATGGTGCAGATCTTCCAGCGTTTCCAGAGTGGCCTTTCCCACTAGGAAGAGGGGGAGCAGATGAGGACTAAGAGCTGGGACCAGGCTAGGAAGAGCAGCACAGAACGTATTAAGTAAGTAATTTTGAACTTTGTCCTGTAGCTCATAGGAAGCTGCCTTAAGCAGGAGGATGATGTCATCAATTACATCATAAAAGTTTGATTGTGGAGCCATGGAACTAGACTATAGGTTTGAAGTACTCCTGTCTAATCAGAATCAATAGGATGAAGAGACTTGTCTGAGAGACATTTATGATGGAATGACAGGCCTTGGCTCTGATTCAATGCTTATTTTATTAGGAGTTAATAGGAAAGATCATGGGAGAGATAGGAGAGAAGGTGGGAACTCCTAAAGTTCTGGCTTAAGGACCTTAGTGGGTGGTAGCATCTATCAACAATATTATAAAACATAAGATGACAAGGAAGTTTGGGGCAATAAGTTGTAAGTGCAGATGTTGAGACTGCTGTGTGTGTGAAATATCCAAATTGTGGTGGGCAGACATGGTAGAGAGTAGCTGAGGAGTATAGTCAGGAAGTATAGCATAGCCCCCGACATAGAGCAGTGATTTGCAGATGTATGTAGGTGGGATCTATTCTACGTGCAACCCTATTTCTAATTGCTTTGACTGCACAGATGATGCCTCTTACTTATAACTAAAAGCATAATAAGCAGGTCACTCGGGTCTTCCTTTCTACATGGCTGAGCAAAGACCATTATTCTTTTGAAATACCAAACACCAGAATTATTACACATCTACACATTATTCTCAGGAATGTAGGAAAATGACTACAAAAATAAGGACAGTAGTCAAAATACATTAATATTAAATGTGATGCTTTCTCTGGTAATAGAGAAAAGAAAAACTGCGCTTAGAGTAGAAGGAGGATTTGACCAGGCCCCTTTCCAGCTTCACTGGGGATAGAGTGTCCTCTCCTGGTTCCATCCCATCACCCCTGCCATCCGCAGAACTGCAGTGTGCTTGCAGCCTTCCCTTTAAGAATTAGTGGCACCTTATTTAAAGAAGAATCAAAGGTGCAGAGTCCTCTTTGTGTTCCCCAACCTTCACCCAGCAGAGTAGGTGAACATGTCCATACCCTGGTTTCAAACGGATTCACTTCCATACGCCACATATGCTAGTTCCATCAATAAAGCTACCCCAAACCACTGAACAAAGAGGTGAAAAGAAAATGAGGTGAACATTGAATGGGGGTTCAGTAACAGTAGAATTTGCTTCCAAAGCTCAATTCAGGTTACTCCTCTGGCCCAGGAAACCTTCCACGGCTCCTCTCCCTGACGGCCCCATCCTGACTTAGAGGAGCCCTTTGCCACACCACACCAGAACAACCTGAATCTCTGTGACTAGACTGACAGCTCCTTCAGGACAGGGCCCTGCCATCCATTTCATTTCCACCAGCACCTCATGTGGCAAAATAGGAATTTAGTTACTCATCCACCAGTGCAGATGGTGACAAGTCATGTGAATTAGGAACTATTTCTTTTAAATAAATTGTAATTCATGCCAGAAGTCATTTTTTTTTACAAAGATAAATCAATGTGAACTAAAATGTCATTGGCAAATTGCATACAATATCTTATTTTAAGGAATGGATTTATGTCCATTTTTAAATGAATCCATTTAATGAATGGATTTATGTCACTTTTTTGTTCAAGTTTTATCATATGCAGTCCCACAAGGATGGAATTTCTCTTCTCTGCCACCCACCCCTCCCCCCCCCCACAAAAATATCTACACATTGAGCTCTGTTCAAAAAATAAAATGTAATTTATTAAGTTAGAATAAAATATGCTGAATGATTTATCTGAAATTCAGAGTCAAGAAAGCTGCTTACATGCCAAAACTGATTCTGCAATATAAAAGGGTTGATTTAGCTATAAATAAACAAAAAACAACACCATGATGCCTGATGCAGGCATTTGTGGTATAGATGCTCAACTGCCCTCTCATTTATTTGCATTAGTAAACTGACTGCTTGATAAGCCTTGTCTCTGTTTTATTAGACCTTTGCACAGGTTTTCATCAGTGCCTCTCTTGCTGTGCTATTCATTTTTTTCTCATGTCATTTACCTAGCTGGATAATGAGCTCCTGAAGGACAGGTTGTTCTGATGCCCCAGGATCTATGACAGTGTCTGGCATAAAAAAGGAACTCCAAACATATCTCCTCAATTAATAAAAACCAAAAAGGCTCCAAGGTTAAGGGCATCAGGACCATTTTTACCCCCACAGCTTAGGCTGGGATGGTGTCTGAAGATCAAGTGTATCAGCAGCCTGAACGGGCAAACCGTTGTCTTCATGCCAAGAGCAGTGTATAGGAAGGGAGCCAGAGAAGGGTCAGGAATTGATGTCAGACAACAACAGGAATAGTCCTTGATGTTATTCAGTCACTAAGTCATGTCTGACTCTTTGTGACCCCCATGGACTGCAGCACACTAGGCTTCACTGTCCTTCACCATCTCCTGGAATTTGTGCAAACTCATATCCATTGAGTTGGTGATACCATGCAAGCATCTCATCCTCTGTCATCCCTTTCTCCTGCCCTCAGTCTTTCCCAGCATCAGGGTCTTTTCCAATGAGTCGGTTCTTCACATAAGGCGGCCAAAGTATTAGAGCTTCAGCATCAGCCTTTTCAATGAATATTCAGGGTTGATTTCATTTAGGATTGACTGGATTGACCTCCTTGCAGGAACTGGCACAACCTCAAAGCTGAGCAGGTAGAAGGCAGATAGAGCTGGTGATCTGCTAAAGGTCAGTCTGGATGCAAGTGAGAGCAATAGTGGTTGAGGCATCCAGAGAGTAACAAACTGACAGAAATGAGCAAGTGTTTTAACGGTGTGTAATTTCCTCACTGTAGCTCTACAGGCCCATAGTGAGCAGGTTTTTTCTAGTGTTTACACATGCCCTCCACCTATCATACGCTTTTATCACCCCAGTTCTTCTGCTATTTTTGTACAGGCTCATCCATCTCAGTCATTCTTGGAAAAGACTTAACAAATTCCTCAAAACGAGTTGGGAGCTTCCTAGAAGTTCATATTATTCTTGTGCTTACTGAATTCATCACAGTGTATGGAAATTGCCTATTCAGGGATCTCTTTTACTAACTTGTTTGAAAGTTACACATATCTACTATACCCACACAGTGCCTAAGACAGACCAGGCATTTGATACACATATTTGTTGAATGAAATGGGATGGATGTTTTGTTCATGTGAAGAGCTGTTGAAACACCGGGTTGTCTTTTCAGTATGGCAGTTAGCAGTTTCTAGTATTCACTCATTCAACAAATATTTGTTGTTGTTGTTCAGTCCCTAAGTCAGTGTCTTTTCCAATGAGTCAGCTCTTGGCATTAGGTGGCCAAAGTACTGGAGCTTCAGCATCAGTCCTTCCAGTGAATATTCAGGATTGACTTCCTTTAACATTGACTGGATTGATCTCCTTGCAGTCCAGGACTATCAAGAGCCTTCTCCAACACCACAGTTGGAAAGCATCAATTCTACATGCTCAGCTTCCTTTATAGTACAAATCTCACATCCATAAATGACTACTAGAAAAGCCATAGCTTAGACTATACAGACTTTTGTTGGCAAAGCGATGTCTCTATTTTTTAATATGCTGTCTAGGTTTCTCATAGCTTTCCTTCCAAGGAGCAATTGTCTTTTAATTTCATGGCTGCAGTCACAGTCCACAGAGATTATGCAGTCCAGGAAAATAAAATCTGTCACTGCTTATACATTTTCCCCTTCTATTTGCCATGAAGTGATGGGACCAGAGATCAAATTACCAACATCCATTAAATCATGGAGAAAGCAAAAGAGTTCCAGAAAAACATCTACTTCTGCTTTACTGACTATGCAAAAGCCTTTGACTGTGAGGATCAGAATAAACTGTGGAAAATTCTGAAAGAGATGGGAATACCAGACCACCTGACCTGCCTCCTGAGAAATCTGTATGCAGGTCAAGAAGCAACCATTAGAAATGGACATGGAACAACAGACTGGTTCCAAATCAAGAAAGGAATATGTCAAGGCTGTATATTGTCACCCTGCTTATTTAATTTAAATGCAGATTACGTCATGAGAAATGCTGGACTTGATGAAGCCCAAGCTAGAATCAAGATTGCCGGGAGAAATATAAATAATCTCAGATATGCAGATGATACAACACTTATGGCAGAAAGGGAAGAAGAACTAAAACGTCTCTTGATGAAAGTGAAAGAAGATAGTAAAAAGTTAAAGTTCAACATTCAGAAAACTGAGATCATGGCATTTGGTCCCATCACTTCATGGTAAATAGATGAGGAAACAATGGAAACAGTGAGGGACTTTGTTTGGGGGGCTCCAAAATCACTGCAGATGGTGACTGCAGCCATAAAATAAAGTAACTTTCCTTGGAAGAAAAGCCATGACCAACCTAAATATCATATTAAAAAGCAGAGACATTACTTTGCCAACAAAGGTCATCTAGTTAAAGCTATGGTTTTTCCAGTAATCATGTATGGATGTGAGAGTTGGACTATAAAGAACACTGAGCATGGAAGAATTGCTGCTTTTAAACTGTGGTGTTGGAGAAGACACTTGAGAGTCCCTTGGACTGCAATGTGATCCAACCAGTCCATCCTAAAGGAAATCAGTCCTGAATATTCATTGGAAGTACTGATGCTAAAGTTGAAACTCCAATACTTTGGCCACTTGATGTGAAGAACTGACTCATTGGAAAAGACCCAGATACTGGGATTGATTGAAGGTGAGAGGAGATGGGGACAACAGAGGATGAGATGGGTTGGATGGCATCACTGTCTCTGGACATGAGCTTGAGAAAGCTCCAGGAGTTGGTGATGGACACAGAGGCCTGGCATGCTGCAGTCCATGGGTTGGCAACGAGTCAGACATGAATGATTAACTGAACTGACAGAACTGAACTGATGAGACCAGATGCCATTAGTTTTTGAATGTTGAGTTTTAAGCCAGCTTTTTCACTCACTTCTTTCATCCTCATCAAGAGGCTCTTTAGTTCTCCTTGTTTCCTGCCATTAGAATGGTATTATCTGCATATCTGAAGTTGTTGGTATTTATCCCAGAAATCTTGATTCCAGCTTAGCATTCATCCAGATTGGTGGGATTCATCCAGACTTTTCATGATGTATTCTTCATAGAAGTTAAGTAAACAGAATGACAATATATAACCTTGTCATTCTCCTTTTGCAATTTTGAACCAATTCATTGTTCTATGTAAGGTTCTAACTGTTGCTTCTTCATCCACATACAGATTTCTCACGAGGAGGGTAAAGTGGTCTGACCCATCTCTTTTAAGAATTTTTCATGGTTTGTTGTGATCAACACAGTGAAAGGTTTTCATGTAGTCACTGAAACAAAAGTAAATATTTTTCTGGAATTCACTTGCTTTCTCTGTGATCCAACGGATATTGGCAACTTTATCTCTGGTTCCTCTGCCTTTTCTAAACCCAGCTTGGACATATTAAAAAGCAGAGACATTACTTTGTCAACAAAGGTCCATATACAGTATTGTAATATAGAATAAAGTATTTTTTTTAAAAAAGGCTATGGTTCTTTTCACTGGTCATGTATGGATGTGAGAGTTGGTCTATAAAGAAAGCTGAGTGCCGAAGAATTGATGCTTTTAAACTGTGGTGTTGGAGAATACTCTTGAGAGTCCCTTGGACTGCAAGGAGATCGAGCCAGTCCATCCTAAAGATCAGTCCTGGGTGTTCATTGGAAGGACTGATGTTGAAGCTGAAACTCCAATCCTTTGGCCACCTGATGCGAAGAGCTGACTCATTTGAAAGGACTCTGATGCTGGGAAAGATTGAGGGCAGGAGGAGAAGGCGATGACAGAGGATAAGATGGTTGGATGGCATCACCTACTCAATAGACATGAGTCTGAGTAAACCCCGGGAGTTGGTGATGGACAGGGAGGCCTGGCATGCTGTGATTCATGGGGTCACAAAGAGTCAGACACGACTGAGCGACTAAAGTAACTAACTGTACATCTGGAAGTTTTTGGTTCAAATACTGCTGAAGCCTAGCTTGAAGGACTTTGAACATGACCTTCATAGCATGCAAAATGAGCACAACTGTCTGATAGTTTGAACGTTCTTTGGCATTGCTCTTCTTTGGGACTGGAATGAAAATTGACCTTTTCCAACCCTGTGGCCACTGCTGAGTTTTGCAAATTTGCTGGCATATTGAATGAAGCACTTTAACAGCATCATGTTCTAGCTCAGCTGGAATCCCATCACCTCCACTAGCTTTGTTTGCAGTAATGCTTCCTAAGGCCCACTTGGTTTCACACTCCAGGACGTCTGGCTCTAGGTGAGTGACCACACCATCAAGGTTATCCCTTTCAGTAAGATCTTTTGGTATAGTTCTTTTGTGATTTCTTGCCACCTCTTCTTAATCTCTTCTACCTTTGTTAGGTCCTTACTGTTTCTGTCCTTTATCATGCCTTCTGTATCATGTCCA
Organism: Nanger dama; assembly: GCA_917880005.1. Classification (NCBI taxonomy): domain Eukaryota; kingdom Metazoa; phylum Chordata; class Mammalia; order Artiodactyla; family Bovidae; genus Nanger; species Nanger dama. The sequence continues at coordinate 1,634 of CAKJTW010000458.1, read as the reverse complement.
TCCTTGCATGAAATATTCCCTTTGTATCTCTAATTCTCCTGAAGAGATCTCTAGTCTTTCCCATTCTATTGTCTTCCTCTATTTCTTTGCATTTTTCACTTAAGGCTTTCTTATGTCTTCTTGCTCTTCTCTGAAACTCTGCATTCCGTTGGGTATTATCTTTCCATTTCTACCTTGCCTTTTGCTTTTCTTCTTTTCTTAGGCATTTTTAAGGCCTCCTTAGACAACCAGCTTGCCTTCTTCAACAAATATTTATCAAGGGCTTATTAGGGGCCAGGAAAAATACTAGATATTGTGAGCCTTATATTGTAAATGTTAACCTTATCTACACATTGACCCTTTCCTATAGTGTCTTGTTTGGGATGGTTCATTTTGTATTTTAACATTAATGATAACAATAACTATGTAGAAGTGGTGCTTTTGTCCCATTTTGCAAATTATGAAAGTGAGTTACATGGAAGTAAACTACTCAAAAGCTAATCTTCTAATAAGTTGAGGGGTCAGACCAACTCAAATTCAGCTCTGTCTGATTCAAAGTCAATCCTTTTTCTACTATGCATCTATGAATACTTGTTATAGTTAATATAATTCCCTTACTTGGTGAACAGATAAATTACAGAGATTGTGTCCCTTTTTGATGACTTTGGGACGAGTGAAGAAAATATCTAGGTAAATTTTTTTCCCTTTAGAATTTATCTAGATGACAAAAAATTATCTCAGAATAACTGAAAAATTTTCTAACTGGGCATTTCTATGTGCCTTAAAAACTGGCTTTCACTAGGCAATATTTAATTTGAAATAAAATAAAATTTGTTAAAATATAAGACATCCCACTCGATCAATATTTTAAGAATGCTTTTAAGATTGGTACTGAATGTGGAGAATATAATTCTGGTTGCTTTCTAGGTCTTCTATAACCTGAGCATCAGAAAATTACTTGTTTGTTGTCACATTTCTGTTCAGTTCAGCTCAGTCACTCAGTCGTGTCCGACTCTTTGCGACCCTATGAATCGCAGCACTCCAGGCCTCCCTGTCCATCACCAGCACCCAGAATTCACTCATACTTACATCCGTCGAGTCGGTGATGCCATCCAGCCATCTCATCCTCTGTCGTCCCCTTTCCCTTCTGCCCCCAATCCCTCCCAGCATCAGGGTCTTTTCCAATGACTCAACTCTTTGCATAAGGTGGCCAAAGTACTGGAGTTTCAGCTTTAGCATCATTCCTTTCAAAGAACACCCAGGGTTGATCTCCTTCAGAATGGATTGGTTAGCTCTGCTTGCAGTCCAGGGGACTCTCAAGAGTCTTCTCCAACATCGCAGTTCAAAAGCATCAATTCTTCGGCACTCAGCTTTCTTCACGGTCCAACTCTCACATCCATACATAACCACGGAAAAACCATAGCCTTGACTAGACGGACCTTTGTTGGCAAAGTAATGTCTCTGCTTTTCAATATGCTGTCTAGATTGGTCATAACTTTTCTTCCAAGGAGTGTCTCAATTTCATGGCTGCATTCATCATCTACTTGTACCTTAATTATACCTACTGGGAATACAATGATTTAAAATTAAATGCAATGAAAGAAACTTGAAAGAGATTATGTAACAATGAGGTGTTAAGATGTAAACTTTATTTT
>CAKJTW010000457.1:0-58120 GCA_917880005.1 Nanger dama | reverse complement strand
GTAGGAGTATGAGTTGGGGTTTGTGTTAGGTTTAGGGTTAGGGTTAGATTAAGGGTAATGGTTGAGTGTTACGGTTGGCTTTAGGGTTAGGGGTAAGGGTTTGGGTTGGGGTTAAGGGTGGAATGGTTAGGTTTGGGGTTATGGTTAGTGTTAGGGTTAGGTTTAGATTAGGGTAGGTATAGGTTTAGGGTTGGTGTTGGGGTTAGGGAAGTTAGGGTTAGGGGCATACGGTTAATATTGGGGTTAGGGTTAGGGTTGGGTTAGGTTTAGTGTTAGGTTTAGGGTTACTCTTAGGGTTAGGGTTGAGGACGTTTCAGTTTATGGTTACAGTTAGTGTTAGCGTTAGGTGCTAGGCTTAGGGTTAGTGTGAAGTTTGGGTTGTGGTTTAGGGTTAGGGTTAGTGTTTTGGGTTAGTGTTAGGGATAAGTTTTAGGGTTGGGGGTTAGGGTTAGTGTTAGTGTTAGGGGTTTAGTTAGGGGTTGTGGTTAGGGTTAGGTTTAGGGTTAGAGTTAGGTTAGGGTTGAAGGGGTAGGGATAGGTTAGGGTTATGGGTAGGTTTAGGTGAGTTTGGGTTAGGGTTGGTTGGGTTAGTGTTGGGTTTACGGTTATGTTTAGGGTTAGGGTTAGGGTTAGGGGTTATGTGTTAGGGTAGCATTAGTGGTTAGGGTTCCGTTTACGATTGGGGTTTAGGGTTAGGGTTTAGGGGTTTAGTGTTAGGGTTAGGGTTAAGGTAGATGTTTAGTTGTTAGTGTTAGGGTTAGGGTTAGGGTTAGTGTTAGGATTAGGGGTAAGTTTAGGGTTAGGGTTAGGGGTTGGGGTTAGGGGTTTGTTTAGGGTTACTGTTAGGGTTAGGGTTTGGGTAAGTGTTACTCTGAGTTTAGGGTTCAGAAGGAGTTTAGGTTTAGGGTTAGGGTTATGGTTGGTGTTAGGGGTTAGGGTTAGTGTTGGGGTTAGGATTGGGGGTTAGGGTTAGGGTTAGTGTTGGGGTAGGGGTTAGGGTTAGGGTTAGGGCTAGGGGTTAGGGGTTGGGGTTAGGGGTTAGGGTTAGGGGTTAGGGGTTAGGGTTTGGTTTAGGGTAAATGTTAGGGTTGGGGTTCGGGTAAGTGTTACTCTGGGTTTAGGGTTAGGGGGGTTTAGGTTTGGGGTTAGGTTTATGGTTGGAGTTAGGGGTTAGGTTTAGGGTTGGGGGTTGGGGTTTATGGTTACGTTTTGGTTTGGGGTTAAGGTTAGGGTTAGTGTTACTCTTAGGTTTAGGGTTAGAAGAGTTTTAGGGTTAGGGTTGGCGTTAGGGTCAGGGATAGGTTTAGGGATAGTGTTTCGGTTATGGATAGGGTTAGGGTTACGTTTTAGGGGTTTGGTTTAGGGTTAGGGTTAGGGGTTAGGTTTAGGGTTGGCGTTACCTTTCAGGTTTAGGGTTAGAGGGGGTTTGGGGTTGGGGTTAGGGATTAGGGTTAGGGATAGGGTGCGGTTAGGGTTAGGGTTGGGGTTGGGGTTGTGGTGAGGGTTAGTGTTAAGGTTAGCATTACTCTTAGGGTTGGGATGAACGTTTCAGTTTAGGGTTAGGTTTAGGGTTAGGGTTAGGTGTTAGGCTTAGGGTTAGGGTTAAGGTTGGGTTATGATTAGGGTTAGGGTTAGTGTTTAGGGTTAGGGTTGGGGATAGTGTTAGGGTTAGGGTTAGGGTTTGTGTTCAGTATTAGGGGTAGGTTAGGGGTTGTGGTTAGGGTTAGGGTTAGGGTTAGGAGTTGGGTTAGGGTTGGGGGTAGGGATAGGGTTAGGGTTATGGGTAGGTTTAGATGGGTTAGGGTTAGGGTTAGCCTTAGGGATAGTGTTAAGTTTACGGTTATGTTTAGGGTTAGGGTTAGAGTTATGGTTATGTGTTAGGGTAGCATTAGTGGTTAGGGTTAGGTTTAAGGTTAGGGTTTAGGGTTAGGGGTTAGAGTTTAGGTTTAGTGTTAGGGTTAGGGTTAAGGTAGTTGTTGGTTGTTAAGATAGCGTTAGGGTTAGGGTTAGTGTTAAGATTAAGGGTGAGGTTAGGGTTAGGGTTGGGGGTTGGGGTTGGGGTTTAGTTTGGGGTTAATGTTGGGGTTGGGGTTCGGGTAGTGTTACTCTGGGTTTAGGGTTAGAGGAGGTTTAGGTTTAGGGTTAGGGTTATGGTTAGGGTTAGGGGTTGGGGTTGGGGTTAGGGGGTTAGGATTAGGGTTGGGGTTAGGGTTAGTGTTGGGGTAGGGGTTAGGGTTAGTGCTAGGGTTGGGGGTTGGGTTGGGGTTTAGGGTAGGGTTTGGTTTAGGGGTAATGTTGGGGTTAGGGTTCAGGTAAGTGTTACTCTGTGGTTTGGGGTTAGAATAGGTTTAGGGTTAGGGTTGGGGTTATGGTTAGGTTAGGGGTTGGGGTTGGGGTTGGGGGTTAGGATTAGGGTTAGGGGTTAGGGTTAGTTTTGGGGTAGGGGTTAGGGTTGGGGCTAGGGTTAGGGGTTAGGGTTGGGGGTTAGGGGTTAATGTTAGGGTTGGGGTTCGGGTAAGTGTTACTCTAGGTTTAGGGTAGAAGAGGTTTAGGTTTGGGGGTAGGGTTATGGTTAGGGTTAGGGGTTAGTGTTGGGGTTAGGGGTTAGGATTATTGTTACGTTTTGGTTTAGGGTTAAGGTTAGGGTTAGTGTTACTCTTAGGTTTAGGGTTAGAAGAGTTTTAGGGTTAGGGTTAGCGTTAGGGTCAGGGATAGGTTTAGGGATAGGGTTTCGGTTAGGGATAGGGTTGGGGTTAGGTTTGGGGTTTGGTTTACGGTTAGGTTTGGGGTTTGGTTTAGGGTTAGGGTTAGGGTTTAGGGTTAGCGTTACTCTTAGGTTTGGGGTTAGAAGAGGGTTTAAGGTTGGGGTTAGGGGTTGGGGTTAGGGTTGGGGGTTTGGTTTAGGGTTAAAGTTAGGGTTAGGGTAAGTGTTACTCTTGGGTTTGGGGTTAGAAGAGGGTTAGGGTTGGGGTTGTGGTTAGAGTTAGAGGTTAGGGTTGGGGGTTAGGATTGGGGTTAGGGTTTGACTTAGTGTTACTCTTGGGTTTGGGGTTAGAAGATATTTGGGCTTAGGATTAGGGTTAGGGATAGGGTTAGGGCTAGGGGTTTTGGTTAGGGATAGTGTTAGGGTTAGGTTTGGGGTTTGGTTTGGGGTTAGGGTTGGGGTTGGGTTTGGGGTTTTGTTTAGGGTTAGGGTTGGGGTTAGCATTACTCTTAGGTTTGGGGTTAGAAGCGGTTTAGGGTTGGGGTTGGGGGTTAGAGTTAGGGTTAGTGTTAGGGTTGGGGTTTGGTATAGGGTTAGGGTTGGGGTTAGCGTTACTCTTGGGTTTAGGATTAGAAGAGATTTGGGGTTGGGGTTAGGGTTAGGGATATGGTTGGGTTTGGGGGTTTGGTTGGGGATAGGTTTGGGGTTAGGTTTGGGATTTGGTTTGGGGTTAGGTTTATTGTTAGGTTTAGGGTTTGGTTTAGGGTTAGGATTAGGGTTAGCGTTACTCTTAAGTTTAGCGTTAGAAGAAGTTTGGGTTAGGGTTGGGATTGGGCTTATGGTTAGTGTTAGTGTTAGGGTTAGGGTTATGTTTAGGGTTTGGTTTAGGGTTAGGGTAAGGGTTAGGTTGGGGTTAGTGTTACTCTTAGGTTTAGGGTAAGAAGAGGTTTAGGGTGCGGTTGGGGTTGGGGTTATGGTTAGTGTTAGGGTTAGGCTTAGGATTAGGGTTTGGTTTGGGGTTGGGGTTGGGGTTAGGGTTTGGTTTGGGGTTAGGTTTAGGGTTAGGGTTAGGGTTAGCATTACTCTTGGGTTTGGGGTTAGAAAGGTTTAGGGTTTGGGTTGGGGGTTAGGGTTAAAGTAAGGGTTAGGTTTGGGGTTAGGGTTTCGTTTAGGGTTAGGGTTAGGGATAGTGTTTAGGGTTAGCTTTAGGGTTGGGGTTACAGTTAGGGTTAGGTTTGGGGTTAGGGTCATGGTCAGGGTCTGGGTTATGGTTAGGATTAGTGTTAGGGTTACCATTGCGTTAGGGTTAGCATTAGTTTTGGGGTTATGTTTGGGGTTGGCGGTTGGGGTTAGTGTTAGGGTTAGCATTGGGGTTGGGTTTAGGGTTAGTGTTGGGGATAGCGTTAGGGTTATGGATAGGGTTCAGTTTGGGGTTGGGGTTAGGATTGTGGTTTAAGTTAGTGTTGGGACTGGGGTTGGGGTTGGGGTGGGATTGTGGTTGGGTTTAGGGTTGGGTTTCGGGTTGGGGTTGGGTTTGGGGTTACGGTTAGGGTTAGGGTTAGGATTGGGGTTGAAGTTATCGTTGGGTTTGTGGTTAGGTTTTGTGTTGGGTTACAGTAGGTTTAGGGTTGGTTTTAGGGTTAATTTAGGGTTAGTGTTAAGTTTATGGTTCGGGTTAGGGATAGGTTTAGGACTAGGGCTAGTGCTGGGGCTAGGGATTGGGCTAGGGCTAGTGCTAGGGTTAGGATTAGTGTTTAGTGTTATGGTTAGTGTTAGAGTTAAGAGTAGGGATAGGGTGAGGGTTGGGGTTAGGGTTAGGGATAGTGTTAGGGTTAAGGTTAGGGTTAGGGATTAGGCTTAGGGTTGGGTTTTGGGGTTAGGGTTAGGGAAAGAGTTTGAAGGCTTAGGATATGTGTTAGGGTTATAGTTAGGGTAGGGTTAGAGTTAGGCCTAGGGATAGGGTTGGGGTTAGCGTAGGGTTAGGGTAGGGTTGGTGTTGGGGTTGGGTTTGGGATTAAGGTTAGCATTACTATTAGGTTTATTGTTGGGTTTAGGGTTGGGTTTCGGGTTTAGGGTTAGGGTTAGGGTTGGGGGTTGGGATTAGAGTTGGGGTTGGGGTTGGAGCAGGGGTTAGGGTTAGGGTTGGGGATAGATTTAGGGTTAGGGTTAGGGTTAGCGTTACTCTTAGGTTTAGGGTTAGAAGGGTTTAGGGTTAGGGTTAGGGTTAGGGGTTAGGATTAGGGGTTAGGGTTAGGGTTGGGGTTTGGTTTAGGGTTAAGTTTATGGTTAGGGTTCGGGTAAGTGTTACTCTTAGGTTTAGGGTTAGAAGGGGTTGGGGTTAGGGTTAGGGTTAGAGTTAGCATTACTCTTAGGGTTTAGGGTAGGAAGATATTTGGGATTAGGTTAAGTGTTAGGGATAGGGTTAGGGTTAGGTGTTTTGGTTAAGGATTGTGTTAGGGTCAGGTTTAGGGCTTGGTTTAGAGTTGGGGTTAGGGTTGGGTTTAGGGTTAGCGTTACTCTTGGGTTTAGGGTTAGAAGAGGTTTAGGGTTGGGGTTTGGGGTTAGGCTTAGGTGTTAGGGTTAGGGTTGGGGTTTGGTTTGGGGTTAGGGTTGGGGTTGGGGTTGGGTTAAGTGTTACTCTTGGGTTTAGGGTTAGAAGAGGGTTAGGGTTGGGTTTATGGTTAGAGTTAGGGGTTAGGGTTAGGGAAAGGATTAGGGTTTGAGTTAGTGTTACTCTTAGGTTTAGGGTTAGAAGATATTTAGGGTTAGGGTTAGAGATAGGGATAGGGTTAGGGTTAAGGGTTTTGGTTAGGGATAGTGTTAGGGTTGGGTTTGGGGTTTGGTTTAGGGTTAGGGTTAGTTTTAGGGTTTGGTTTAGGGTTAGGGTTAGGGTTAGCGTTATTCTTAGGTTTAGGGTTAGAAGCGGTTTAGTGTTAGGGTTAGGGTTAGGGGTTAGGGTTAGTTGGGGTTAGTGTTAGGGTTGGGCTTAGGGTTAGGGTTTGGTTTAGGGTTAGGGTTAGGGTTAGGGATAGGGTTAGGGTTAGGGGTTTTGGTTAGGGATATTTTTAGGGTTAGGTTTAGGGTTTGGTTTAAGGTTAGGTTTAGGGTTAGGTTTGGGGTTTGGTTTAGGGTTAGGTTTAGGGATAGGTTTAGTGTTGGCGTTACTCTTTGGTTTAGGGTTAGAAGAGGTTTGGGGTTAGGGTTAGGGTTAGGGTTAGGGTTAGGGATAGGGTTAGGGTTAGGGGTTTTGGTTAGGGATAGGTTTGGGTTAGGTTTAGGGTTTGGTTTAAGGTTAGGTTTAGGTTTAGGTTTAGGGTTTGGTTTGGGGTTAGAGTTAGGGATAGGTTTAGTGTTGGCGTTACTCTTAGGTTTAGAGTTAGAGGGTTTAGGGGTTAGGGTTAGGCTTAGGGTTGGGGTTTGGTTTAGTGTTAGGGTTAGGGTGAGGTTTAGGGTTAGTGTTAGGTTTGAGGCTTCGGGTTGGGGTTTGGTTTAGGGTTAGTGTTAGGATTAGGGTTAGGGTTAGGGGTTAGGGTTAGTGTTAGGTTTAGGCTTAGGGTTGGGGTTTGGTTTAGGGTTGGTGTTAGGATTAGGGTTAGGGTTAGGGGTTGGGGTTAGTGTTAGGGTTAGGGTTACTGTTAGGGTTAGGTTTAGGGTGAGAGTGAGGGTCAGGGTCAGGTTTATGGTTAGGGTTAGCCTTAGGGGTTACCATTAGCATTAGGGTTAGCATTAGGTTTAGGCTTAGGTTTGGGGTTAGGGTTTTGGGTTAGTGTTAGGGTTAGGGTTAGGGGTTAGGGTTAGTCTTTGGGGTTAATGTTAGGGTTAGGTTTAGGGTTAAGGTTGGGTTTGGGGTTAGGGTTTTTGTTGAGGTTAGGGTTAGGACTGGGTTGGGGTTAGGTTTGGGATTGTGGTTGGGTTTAAGGTTGGGTTTGGGTTTAGGGTGAGGGTTGGCTTTAGGGTTAGGGTTAGGATTGGGGTTGAAGTTAGCGTTGGGGTTTGGGTTAGGGTTAGTTTTGGGTTACAGTTAGGGTTAGGGTTGTTGTTAGGGTTAGTTTAGGGTTAGTGTTCAGTTTATGGTTTGGGTTAGGGATAGGTTTGGGAATAGGGCTAGTGCTAGGGCTAGGGATTGGGCTAAGGCAAGGGCTAGGGTTAGGGTTAGTGTTTAGTGTTATGTTTAGGGTTAGAGTTAAGAGTAGGGATAGGGTGCGGAGTTAGGGTTAGGTTTAGGGATAGTGTTAGGGTTAAGGTTAGGGTTAGGGATTAGGGTTAGGGTTAGGGTTAGATTTTGGAGTTAGGGTTAGGGGAAGAGTTTAGGCTTAGGATATGTGTTAGGGTTGATGTTATGGTTAGGGTTAGGGTTGGGCCTAGGGCTGGGGTTAGGGTGAGGGTAGGTTTAGGTTAGGGTTGGTGTTGGGGTTAGGTTTAGGGTTAAGGTTAGCATTACTATTAGGATAATTGTTAGGGGTTGGGGTTAGGTTTAGGTTTAGTGTTGGTGTTGGGGTTAGGGGTTATGATTAGGGTTAGGTTTAGGGTTGGGTAGGGGTTAGGTTTAGGGTTGGTGTTAGTGTTAGTGTTGGGGTTGGGGTTAGGGTTAGGGTTAGTGGTAGTGATGGCGTTACTCTTGGGTTTATGGTTAGAAGAGGTTTCGGTTTAGGGTTAGGGTTAGGGTTAGGGTTAGGTTTAGGGTTGAGGTTAGCATTAGTCTTAAGTTTAGGGTTAGAAGGGTTTAGGGTTAGGGTTAGGGTTAGGTGTTTTGGTTAGGGTTAGGATTATGGTTGGGGTTAGGGTTAGGGTTAGGTGTCAGGCTTAGGGTTTGGGTTAGGGGTTAGGGGTTGGGGTTAGGGTTAGGGGTTAGGGGTAGGGTTGGGGTTGGGGTTAAGGTTGGGGTTAGGGTTAGGGTTGGGGTTTCGGTTATAGTTAGGGTTGTGGTTAGGGTTAGGATCAGGATTAGGGTTAGGATTTGGGGTTATTGTGGGGTTAGCGTTATGGTTAGGGTTAGTGTTAGGTTTTGTTGTTTAGGATTAGTGTTAGGGTTAGTGTTGGGGCTAGGGTTAGGGTTAGGGCTAGGGTTGGGGTTAGGGTTATGGTTAATATTGGGGTTAGGGTTAGGGTTAGTTTAGTGTTAGTGTTAGGATTAGTGTTACACTTAGGGTTTGGGTTAGGGGTTAGTTTAGGGGTTAGGGTTGGGTTTAGTGTTAGGATTAGGTTTGGGGTTAGGGTTAAGATAAGGGTAAGGTCTGGGGTTAGGTTTGGGGTTAGAGTTGGTTTGGGGTTGGGTGTAAGTGTGGGGGTAGGGTTAGGATTAGGGTTACGGTTATGGGTAAGGGTTAGGTGAGGGTTAGGGGTAGTTGTATGGGAATGGGTTGGGGTCAGGGTTAAGGTTACTGCTATGGTTGGGTTAGGTTTTTGTTAGGGTTAGAATTAGGATTAGTGTTATTGTTATGGTTAGGGCTAGGGATAGGATTGGGGCTAGGACTAGGGCTAGGGGTTAGGGTTATGGTTATGGTTATGGTTTATGTTTAAGGTAAGGGTTAGGATTCGGGTTAGGTTTTAGGGTTAAAGTTAGGGGTTGGGGTGAGTGTTATGGTCAGGGTGTGTATAAGTTTATGAATAGGTTTAGGGTTAGGTTAGGGTTAGGGTTGGGGGTTAGGATTATGGTTAGAGTTGGGGTAGGAGTTAGTGTTGGGTTTGGGGTTAGGGTTAGGGTTAGGGTTATGGTTAGGGGTTTTGGTTTAGGGTTAGGGTTGAGGTTAGGTTAGGGGTTTGGGTTGGGTTACGGTTAGGGTTGGGGTTAGGGTTTAGGGTTACGGTTGGTGTTAAGGTTAGGGTTAGGGTTACCTTTAGGGGTTAGGGTTAGGGTTAGTGTTAGTGTTTAGGGTTAGGGTTAGTGTTAGGTTTAGGATTAGGTTGGGTTAAGGGTTAGGGGTTAGGGTTTAGGGTTAGGGTTAGGTTTAGGGGATTTGCTTGGGGTTAGGGTTAGTGTTGGGATTTGGTTTAGGGTTGGGGTTAGGATTAGGGTTAGGGTTAGGATTGGGGTTGGGGCTGGGGTTATGTTTAAGGCTAGGGCTACTGCTAGGGCTAGGGTTAGGTCTGGGAGCTAGGGCTAGGGTTAGGGTTAGTGTTTAGTGTTATGGTTAGGGTTAGGGTTAAGGGTAGGGATAGGGTTAGGGGTTAGGGTTAGGGTTAGGGATAGTGTTAGGGTTAGGGATAGTGTTAGGGTTAGGGTTAGGGTTAGGGATTAGGGTTAGGGTTAGGGTTAGGGTTTAGGGTTAGGGTTAGGGGAAGAGTTTAGGCCTAGGTTATGTGTTAGGGTTAAAGTTAAGGTTAGGGTTAGAGTTAGGCCTAGGGCTAGGGTTAGGATTAGGGTAGGGTTACGGAAGGTTTGACATTGGGGTTATGTTTAGGGTTAAGGTGAGCGTTATCATTAGGTTTATTTTTAGGGTTATGGTTAGGGTTAGGGTTATAGGTTAAGGTTAGTATTGGGGTTAGGTTTAGGGGTTTAGGGTTAGGTTTAGGGTTAGCATTACTCTTAGGGTTAGGGGTAGGGGTTTGGGGTTAGGGTTTGGTTTAGGGTTAGGGTTGGGGTTCAGCTTAGGGTTTGGGTTTGGTTTAGGGTTAGGGTTAGGGGTTAGGATTAGGTTTCGGGTTAGGGTTAGGGTTTGGTTTAGGTTTAGGGTTAGGTTTAGGGTTGGCGTTACTCTTAGGGTTAGGGTTAGAGGGTTTAGGGTTAGGGTTTGGTTTAGGGTTAGGGTTAGGATTAGTGTTAGGGCTAGCGTTACTCTTGGGTTTAGGGTTAGGGGTTAGGGTTAGGGTTAGGGTTGGGTATACGGTTGGGTTTAGGGTTAGGATTTGGTTTAGGGTTGGGGTTAGGGTTAGGGGTTTTGGTTACAGTTAGGTGTTAGGGTAGGGCTAGGTTTAGGGTTAGGGCTAGGGTTTAGGGTTAGCGTTAGCGTTAGGTTTCGGGTTACTGTTAGGGTTGGGGTTAGAGTCAGGGTCAGGGTAGGGTTTAGGGTTAGGGTTAGCGTTAGGGTTAGCGTTAGCGTTAGGGTTAGCGTTGGGGCTAGGGTTAGGGTTAGGGTTAGGGTTCGTGTTGGGGTTAGGGTTAGGTGCTAGGGTCAGGGTTAGGGTTATGGGTTGGGGTTCGGGTTAGGGTTAGGTTTGGGGTTGGGGTTAGGGTTGAGGTTGGGGTAAATGTTGGGATAGGGGTTGGGGTTAGGTTAGGGTTTGGGTTGGGTTGGGGTTAGGGTTGGGGTTAAAGTTTAGGGTTAGGGTTGGTGTTAAGGTTAGGGTTAGGATTAGCTTTGGGGGTTAGGGTTAGGGTTAGTGTTAGTGTTTAGGGTTAGGGTTAGTGATAGGGATAGGATTAGGTTAGGGTAAGGTTTTGGGTTAGGGTTTAGGGTTAGGGTTGGGTTTAGGGGATTTGCTTGGGGTTAGGGTTAGTGTTAGGATTTGGTTTATGGTTAGGGTTAGGATTAGGGTTAGGGTTAGTGTTAATGTTTGGGTTAGGGTTAGGGTTAAGGTTATGGTTGGGGTAGGGTTAGGTTTGGGGTTGGGGGTAGGGTTGGGATTGGGGTTGGGGTTAGGGTTGGGGGTTGGGGTTCAGGGTCAGGGTTAGGATTCTTGGTTAGGGTCAGGGTTAGGGGTTGGGGTTAAGTTAGGTTTAGTGTTGTGGTTGGGGGTTTGGGTTTGGGGTTAGGGTTGGGGTTGGGGTTGGGGTTAGGGTTAGTGTAGGGTTAGCTTTAAGGTTAGGGTAGGTTTAGTGTTAGGGGGGTTTGGGTCTGGGAGGCTAGGGCTGGACTAGTGTTAGGGCTGGGCTGGGGCTAGGATTAGGGTTTGGGTTGGGTGAGTTTTAAGGTTACGGTTGGGGTTAGGGTTAAGGTTAGGGGTAGGGTTGGGTTGGGTTTAGGGTTAGGGATAGGGGTAGGGGTAGGGTTAAAAGTATGTGTGGGTTATGGTTAGAGTTAGGGTTAGGGTTGGGTTAGGGATAGTTTTGGGGTTAGGGTTAGGATTAGGGGTTGGGTTTAGGGTTAGGGTTAGGATTAGGGTTAGCGATACTCTTGGGTTTGGGGTTAGAAGATTTTAGGTTTAGGGTTGGGGTTATGGTTACAGTTAGGGGTTTTGGTTAGGGTTAGACTTAGGGTTGGGTTGGGGTTTAGGTTTAGCGTTGGGGTTAGGGTTAGTGTTGGGGTTAGAGTTAGGGTTAGGGTCAGGATCAGGGTCAGGGTCATGGTTTAGGTTTAGGGTTAGCATTAGGATTAGCATTAGTGTTAGCGTTAGCATTAGGGTTAGGTTTGGGGTTAGGATTAGGGGTTAGGGATAGTGTTAGGGTTAGGATTACGGGTTAAGGTTAGGTTTAGAGTTAGGGTTAGGGTTAGGGGTTGGGGTTGGTTTTGGGATTGGGTGGGGGATAGGGTTGGGGTGGGGTTAGGGTTAGGGTTAGGGATAGGGTTAGGTTTAGGTTTGGTGATAGGGTTAGGGTTAGGGTTGGGGTTAGTGTTGGCGTTGGGGTTGGTGTTAGGTTTGGGGTTGGTGTTAGGGTTAGGGATAGGTTTAGGTGTTGAGGTTTAGGGTTAGGGTTGGGGTTTAGGGTTTAGGGTTAGGGTTTAGGGTTAGTGTTAGGGTTAGTGTTAGTGTTAGTGTTTAGCATTAGGGGTTAGGTTTGGGTTGGGGTTAGGTTCAGGGTCAGGGTCAGGGTCAGGGGTCAGAGTCAGGGTCAGGGTTTAGAGTTAGGTTTAAGGTTAGGTCTGGTGCTGGGGCTATGGTTGGGGCTGGACTAGGACTGGGGTTAGGGTTAGGATTGGGTGAGTTTTAGTGTTAGCATTGGGGTGGGGGTAGGGTTAAGTTAGGGTTAGGGTTGGGGGTTGGGGTAGGGGTAGGGTTAGATTTATGCATTGGTTAGGGTTGGGGTTAGGGTTACGGTTGGTTTAGGGTTAGGATTATGGTTAGGTTTGGGGTTAGGTGTTAGGGTTAGGGTTAGGATTAGGGGTTAGGTTTAGGGTTAGGGTTAGTGTTTGGTTTAGGGTTAGGTTTGGGGTTAGGGTTAGCGTTACTCTTAGTTTTAGGGTTAGAAGAGTTTTAGGGTTAGGTTTAGGGTTAGGGTTAGGGGTTGGGGTTAGGGTTTGGTTTAGGGTTAGGGTTAGGGTTTGGGGTTAGGGTTGGGGTTGGGTTTAGGGGTTGGCGTTGGGGTTAGGCTTAGTGTTAGGGTTAGGGTTGGGGTCAAGGTCAGTGTCCGGGTTTATGGTTAGGGTTAGCGGTAGGGTTAGCGTTAGCGTTAGGATTAGCGTTAGGTTTAGGGTTAGGTTTAGGGGTTGGGGTTAGTGTTAGGGTTGGGTTTGGTTAAAGTTAAGGCTAAGGTTAGGGTTAAGGGTAGGATTAGGTGTTTTGGTTAGTGTTAGCTTTAGGTTTAGTGTTAGGGTTAGGGTAGGGTTAGTGTTGGGTTTATGGTTGGGATTAGGGTTAGGGTTAGGGTTAAGGTTAAGATTAGGTTTAGGGTTCGGTTTAGGGTTAGGGTTAGGGTTAGGTTTAGCGTTAGGGTTAGGGTCAGGTTTCGGTTAATCTTAGGGCTCGGGTTAGTGTTCAGGGTTTAGGGTTAGAGTTCTGGTTTAGAGATAGGGTTTTGGAAAGTGTTAGGGTTGGGTTTAGGGTCGGTTATGGTTGGGGTTAGGGTTAATGCTGGGGCTGGGGCTGGGCTGGGCCTACGTTTGGGGTTAGTGTTAATTTTAAGGGTTGGGTTAGAGGTTGTGGTTGGTTTGGGTTAGGGTTGGGGTTGGGGTTTAGAGTTTAGCATTATGGTTGGGGTTAGGGTTGGGGCTAGTGCTGGGTTAGATCTGGGGCTGGGGCTAGGGGTTGGGGCTTGGGCTGGGGCTAGGGTTAGGGTTAGGGTTGGGTGAGTTTTCAGGTTAACGTTAAGGGTAGGGGTAGGGATGGGTTGGGCTTGGGTTGGGGTTGGGTGTAGGGGTAGGTTTGGGTTGGTTTTAGGGTTAAGGGTGGGGAGAGAGGTAGGGTTGCGTTATGTTTGGGTTTAGACCAGTTAGTGTTAGGGTTAGGGTTGGGGTTACGGTTGGGGTTAGGGGTTGGTGTTAGGATTAGGGTTATGGTTACAGTTAGAGTTAGAGTTAGGGTTAGTGTTAGGGTTCAGTGTTAGGTTTTGAGTTAGGGTTAGGAGTTAGGTTTAGGGTTATGGTTAGTGTTAGGGTTAGGGTTACGGTTAGTGTTTAGGGTCAGATTGAGGGTTAAGGATCAGGGTTTTGGGAAAGGGTTAGGGTTAGGGTTAAGGGTAGGGTTAGGGATTGATGTTAGGGTTATGATTGCGGTTGGGGTTGGGTTGGGGTTAGGGTTGGGGTTAATGCTGGGGCTAAATTCTAACCCTTTCACTAACCTTAACCCAATCCTAACCCTAACCCAAACCCCAACAGATACCCCTACCCCTACCCCTACCCCTAACCTAAATCTTAAAACTTAACCCAAAGCCTAACCCAAGTCTAACCCTAACCTAATCCTTTCCCTCTCCCTAGGCCTAACAATAATCCTAACCCTATCCTATACCTGAACCTTAACCGTAACCTTAACCTGGCCCAACCCTAGCCTAACTGCCCCTAACCGTACCCTGCCTAACCCCTAGCCTAACACTGGGCCAGGCCCTAACCATAAGCCTAATCCTAACCATGGCCATAGGCCTTAAATCTTAGCCTGGCACAGCTCAGGCCCTGGCCTAAGCCTGGCCTGGCCGGCCTGGTCCTAGCCTAGCACTGGCCTGGGCACTGGCCTGGCCTAGCCATGGCAGGCCCTGGCACTAGGCCTGGCCTGGCCCTTGGCCTTGGCTCTGGCCTGGCCCCAGCCCCAGCCTGGCCTAGTCATGTCCTGGCTATGGCCTGGCTCTAGCATGAGGCCTGTTCTGGCCATGGCCTAAGCCTAGAGCCTCTTCTGGCCGTGATCACTAGCAGTGGCGCTGGCCTGATCCTGTCCTGGCCCCAGCTGACCTAGGCCTAGGCCTGTCCTGGCCAAAGCATGGCCTGACCGTGAGGCCTGGCAGCGGCCTAGCACTGGCACTAGGCCCTGGCCTGGCCTGGCTCTAAAATCTGGCCTAATCTTGGCCTGGCCTGGCCTGGCCTGGTCTGGCCTGGCCTTGCCCTGGCATTCGCCATGGGCCTAGCCCTGTCTTTGGGTCTGGCCCCTGCCCTGGCCTTGGCCTGGCCTAGGCCTGGGCTCTGGCCTAAGGCTAGCCTGGCCTGGCCCAGGCCTGATCCAGGGCCTGGCCCCAGATCCACGGCCCATGGGCCTGCACTTGCCCTGCCCGCCTGGCCTGGCCAGGCCTGGTCCTGGCACTGGCACTGGCCTGGCACTGGCCTGGCCTGGCACTGGCCTGGGCCTGGTCCTGGCCTGGCTCTGGCCTGGCCTGGCACCTAGCCTGGCACTGGCCTGGCACTGGCCTGTCCTGGCCTTGGCCTGGCCTGGCCTGGCCTGGCCCTGGCCTGACCTAACCTGGCCTGGCCTGGCCATGGCGCTGGCATTGGCCCTGGGCCTGGCCTGGCCTGTCCTTGGGCCCTGGCTCTGCCCTGCCCCTGCCCTGGCCTGGCCTGGCCTGGAGTCCTGGCCTGGCATGCCTGGCCTGGCAGCCTGGCCCTGGCCCTGGCCTGCCTGGCCTGGCCTGGCCTGGCACTGGCCTGGCCTAGCACTGGCCTGGCCCTGGCCTGGCCTGGCCTGCCTGGCCTGGCCTGGCCTGGCCCAGTCTTGGCCTGGCCTGGCCTGGCCTGGCCCTGCCCTGCCCTGGCCTGGCCTGGCCTGGCCTGGCCCTGGCCTGGGCCTGGCCTGGCCTGGCCTGGCCTGGCACTGGCCTGGCCTGGCCCATGGCCCAGGCTGGCCTGGCCTGGCCTGGCCTGGCCTGGCCTGGCCTGGCCCCAGTCCCAGCACTGGCCTGGCCTGTGCCTTGCCTCTGGCCTGGCCTGGCCTGGCCTGTTTTGGCCCTGGCCTGGGCCTGGCTGGCCTCTTCCTGGCCTGGCCTGGCCTGTGGCCTGGCCTGGCCTGGCCCTGTCCTGTCCCAAGGCCCAGCCTGGCCTGGCCTGGCCTGGCCTGGCCTGGCCTGGCCCTGGCCTGGCTGGCCTGGCCTGGCCTTGGCCTTGTCCTGGCCCTGGCACTGGCACTGGCCCTGTGCCTGGCCTGTCCTTGGGCCTGGCCCTGCTGGCCCTGCCCTGCCTGGCCTGGGCCTGGCCTGGCCTGGCCTAGCCCTGGCCTAAACCCTGGCCTAACCTAGCCTAAAGCCTGGCCCTGGCCCTGGCCTGGCCCTGTGCCCTGGCCTGGCCCCCAGCCCAGGCCCTGGCCTGGCCTGCCCTGCCCTGGCCTAGCCCTGCCTGGCCTGGCCTGGCCTAACCCTAACCTGTGGCCTGGCCCTGGCCCTGGCCTTCCTGGCCTGGCCTGGCCTCCTGGCCTGGCCTGGCCTGGCCTGGCCTGGCCTGGCCTAACCCTAGCCTGGCCTGGCCTGGCCCTGGCCTAACCTCTCTGGCCCTAGCCTCTGACCTGGCCCCTGCCCTGCCCTGCCCTGTTCTGCCTGGCCTGGCCTAGCCTGGCCTGGCCTAACCTGGCCTGACTGGCCTAGCCTGGCCTGGCCCTAAACCTAGCCTGGCCTGAGCCTAAGCCTAACCCTGGCCTAGCCTAACCTGTCAGCCATAATCCCTAACCCTCCCTAACCTAACCCTAACCCCCTAGCCTGGCCCTGGCCTAGCCCTTACAGTAATCCTGGCCCTGGCCCTGGCCTTGGCCTTGGCACTGGCACTGGCCCTAAAGCTCTCCCTGGCCCTAAGCCCTAGCCTAGCCCTCTCCTAAATCCTGGACCTAACACTAACCCTAACCTAACCCTGCCTAACCTAGCCTAGCACAAACCCCAACACATGCCCCTGCACTCTAACACTGTCACTAACACTAACCCTAACCATAAAGCCCTGACCCAATCCTAACCTGGCCTAAGCCTAGCCTAGCCCTAAGCCTTAGGCCTTAGCCCTATCCGTGACCCAACTCTAAGCCTAGCCTCCTGCCTAGCCTAAGGCTAATCATAACCTAAATCTGGACCTAGCCTAACACTAGCCCTAGCCCTAGCCTTGGCCTATCGCTGGCACTATCCTAGACCTAGCCCTCTCCCTAGCCCTAGCTCTCAATCCATAACCATAACCATAGAACCTAGCCTAAACATAGCCTAACACTGGCCTAACCTAACCCCTGGCCTGGCCTAATGCCCTAACCCCTAGCCTAGCCTGACCTAGCCCCTGGCCCCTGCCCCTGGCCAGGCCTGCCTAGCCGCCTAACCTGGCCCCTAACCCTAACCCTGCCTGGCCTAAGCCTAACCTCCTAGCCTAGCCCTAGCTCTGTCCAGCTCTTGCCTTGGCACTAATCCTGTGACTAGCCTGGCCCTAGCCTGTCACTAAGCCTAATCCCTAACCTCGCCTCCTAGCCTGGCCTAAGCCTGGCCTGGCCCTGGCCTGGCCTGGCCCTGGCCTGGCCTAACCTGGCCTGGCCTGGCCCTGGCCTGGCCTAGCCTCCCTGGCCTGGCCTGGCCCTAACCCCTGCCTGTTCTGGCCTGGCCTGGCCTGGCCTGTCTCTTCTGGCCAACCCTAGCTCTAACAGTGGCCTGGCTCCTAGTCCTGTCCTAGCCCCAGGCCGGACCTAGGCCTAGGCCTGCCTGGACTCAGCCTGTCCCTAACCATGAAATCTAAGCCCAACCTTAGCACTAGCACTAGCACTAACCTACCTGCCCCTAACCTAGCCCTGGCCTGCCTGCCTGCCTAGCCTAGCCTAACCTGGCCCTGGCCCTCCTGGCACTGGCCTTGGCCCTAGCCCTGTCCTTGGGCCTAGCTCAGCAATACATTTGACCTTGGCCTAGGCCTAGACGCTGGCCTAAAACAGGCCCTAGCCTGGCCTAACCCCCTAACCTCCCAGGCCTAGTCCTGGCATGGCCCATGCCCCTGCCCTTGCTCCTGCGCCTGCACCTGGCCTAGCCCGGCCCTAGCCTGGCCTAACCTGGCCTAGCACTGGCCTGACCTGGCCTGGCCTGGCCTGGCCTGGCTCTGGCTCAAAGGCCTGGCCTGGCCCTGGCCTGGCCGCCTGGCCTAGGCCTGGCCTGGCCTGGCCCTGGCCTTGCCCCAGGCACTGGCCCTGGCCCTGGCCCTTTCCTTGGGCCTGGCCTAACTCCTGCCTTTAGCCTGGCAGCTAGGCCCTAGGCTCTGGCCTAGGACTCGCCTGGCCTGGCCCAGGCCCTGATCCCCAGGCCCTGCAGTGGCTCTGGCCGTGCCCTGGCCATGGCCTGGCCTGTCCTGTTCTGGCCCTGGCCTGGGCCGGAGCCTCTTCCTGGCCTGGCCTGGCCGTGCCCTGGCCTGGCCCTGGCCTGGCCCTTGTCTGTCCTGGCCTGGCCCCAGCCCCATCTTAGGCCTAGGCCTGCCTGGCCTAGGCCTGGCCTGAGGCCTGGGCCTCACCCACTTTGAAGCCTGCCTGGCATTGGCACTGGCCTGGCAGTGGCCTGGGCCCAGGCCCTAGGCCTGGCCCTGGCCCTCACCTGGCCTGGCCTGGGCCATGGCCCCTGGCCTGGCCTGGGCTCTGGCCTTGGCCTGGCTCTAAGGCTAGTCCTGTCCTGGCTGGCCTAATGCTAGCCTAGGTTCTGGCCGCTTTCACTGGCCTTGGCCCAAGTCCTGGCCTGGCCTGGCTCCAGCCCATGCCCCTGCCCATGCCCTGCTCCTGGCCTAAGCCTGGCCTGGCCCTAATCCTAGCACTGGCCTAGGCCTGGCACTAGGCCTAGCCTAGCCCTGTCCTAGCCTGGCCCTTGCCTAATGCCTTAAGCCTAGCCTAACTTTGTTCTATGCTAACCTAGGCCTAAACCTCTTCTGCACTCAAGCCTAACAGTAGCGCTGGCCTAGCCTAGCCTTGGCCTAACACCAGGCCCAGCCCTAACCTGGCCTAGCCTAACACTAGCCTAAGCCTAGCCCTTAAACTAACCATGGCCGAGACCTGGCCCTGGCCCTGGCCCTGGGACTGGCCCTAGCCCTATTCTAACCCTGGCCCTAACCTAACTCTAGCCCTTACACTAACCCAAACCCTTACACTAGCCTAACCCAAGCCCAAGCCCTGGCCCTGGCCTGGCCCTAAGCCTAGCCCTTGCCTAAGCCTAAGCACTAGCCTAGGCCTGGCCCAAAGCTAGCTCTAGGCCTAGCACTAAATAAAGCATCAGCCCCTGCCCAGCCCCTGCCCTTGGCCTAGCCCAGCCTAGTCCTAGCACTAGCCTAGCCTTGTCCCTTGCCCTAGCTCTGTCACTAGGCCTAGGCTCTAGCACTAGCACTAGCCTGGCCTAAGCACTAGCCTGGCCTGATCCTTAACGGACCTAGGCCTGACCATAATCCTGGCTCCAGCCCGTTCCCTGCCCTGCCCAGTGCCTGGCCTGGCCTGGCCTGGGCCCTGGCCTGGCCCTGGCCTGGCCATACCCCCCCTGCCCTGGGCCTGGCCTTGGCACTGGCCCTGGCCCTGGCCTGGCCTGGCACTGGCCTGGCCCCTGGCCTGGCCTAGGCCTGCCGTGGCCTGGCACTGTCCTGGCCTGGCCTGGCACTGGTTCGGTCTAGGCCCTGGCCTTAAGCCTGCCCTGCCTCTGGTCCTGTCCCTGCCCTGCCCTGGCCTGGCCCTGGCCTGGCCTGGCCTGGCACCTGGCCCTGCATCTGATCTTGGCCCTGGCCTGGGCCTGGGCCGCCGGATACTGGCCTGGCAGTGTGCTGGCCTGGTTCTGTCCTGGCTCCCGGCCTGACCTGAGGCCTAGGCCTGCCTGGGCCTAGGCCTGGCCTCAGCCCTGGCCATGGCCTAGCACTGGCACTGGAATGTGACCTGGCCTGGCACTGGGCCCTGGCCTGGCCTGGCCTGGGCTCTGGCCTGGCCTGGCACTGGCGCTGCACTGGTTCTGGCCTGGCTGGCCTGGCAATGGCCTGGCCTGGCCTGCTAGCACTGGCCTGGCCCAGTCCTGGCCTGGAGTCTGGCTCCAGCACATGCCCCACCACCTGGCCCCTGGCCTGGCCTGGCACTAGTCCTGTCTCTGGGCCGGTCCCTGGCCTGACCCTGGCCTGGGCCTGGCCTGGCCTGGCCTGGCGTGGCTCTGGCCTGGCCTGGCTGTGGCCTGGCCTGTCCTGGCACTGGCCCTGGCCTGGCTCGTCTGGCCTGGCCTAGGCCTGCCCCTGCCCTGGCCTGTCCTGCCCTGGCCTGGCCCAAGTGGCCTGGGTCATATGGCCTGGCCTAGGCCTGCGCCCTGGCCTAAAGCTGCCCTGTTCCTGGCACTGGTCCTGGCCTGGCCCTGGCACTAGGCCCTCGTGCCTAGGCCTGACCCTGGCCTGGGCACTGGCCTGGCCTTGGCTATGGCCAGGCCTGGCACTAGGCCTGGCCTGGCCCTAACGTTGGCCTGGCCTAACCCCAGCCCCAGCCTAATCCTAGCCATGCCCTAGCTCTGGCCTGGCCTAGGCCTAAGCCTCTTCTGGCCTGGCCTAGCCTAGGCCTCTTCTAGCCTAGCCTGGCAGTGATGCTAGTCCTAATCCTATCTCTGGCCCGACTCCCGCCTAAGCCTGAAGCCTGCACTGGCCCTAGCGTAAGCCTGTTCATAGGCCTGGCCCCAGCCTAACAGTAGCACTAACACTTGCCCTGTCCTGGATCTGAAAGCTAACCTGGCCTAAGCCCTAGGCCCTGGCCTAATCCTGAAGCCTGGTCTGGCCCTGGCCCTGCCCCTATCACTGGCCCTTGGCCTAACCTATCCTTGGGTCTGGCCCTGCCCCTGCCCTTGGCCCTGTCCTAGGCCTGCACTCTAATCCTAAAGCTAGCCTTGGCCTAAGCCCAGGCCTAGCCCAGCCTGGCCCAAGGCCTGGCCTAGGCACAGCCCATGCACCTGCCCTTGCCCTGCCTCCTGGCCTGGCCTGAAGGCCTAGCTCTGGCCTAGCGCTGGCCTAGCACTGGCCTGGCTGTGACACTGGCCTAGGCCTAGTCTTGGCCTGTCCTAGCCCCAGCCTGGCACAAAGGCCTAACATTAACACAAGCCCTGTCCTAGCCATGACCTAAGCCCTGGCCTAGCACTGGCTCTGGCTCTAAGCCTGCCTCCTAAGCCTAGCCTAAGCAATAATTCTCACCCAGACTGTGGCCTTTCCTGGCCATGGCCCTGCCACTGGCCCTGGGTCTAGCCCTGTCCTTGGGCCTAACCCTGCCCCTGCCCTTGGCCTGGCCTAGGCCTGGGCCCTGGCCTAAAACTAGCCTGGCCCTGGCCTCAGCCCAGCCCTAGCCCAGGCCTGGCCTGACATGAGCTTGCCCTGCCTGGCCCTGCCCTGGCCTGGCCTGGCCAGGCCTGGCAGGCCTAGCACTGGCCTAGCACTGGCCTGGCCTAAGCCTAGTCCTAATCCTGGCCCCAGCCCCAACCTAGCCTGGCCTTGCCCTTGCTGAGCCTAGAGTCTAAGCCGGACCGTGTTCTAGGCCTGGCCTTAGCCTAGGCCTCTTCTGGCCCTAGCCTGGCAGTGGCACTGGCCTGGTCCTGTCCTGGCTGACCCCCAGCCTAGGCCTGGGCCTGCCCTTAGGCCTAGGCCTGGCCTGGCCGTGAGGCCTGGCACAGCCCAGGCCCTGGCCATGGCCTGGCTCTGAGGCCTGGCCTGGCCTGGCCTGGCTCTAAGGCCTGGCCTGGCCTGGCCTAGGCCCCCCTCTGCCCTTGGCCTGGCCTGGGTGATGGGGCCCTGGCCTAAAGCTGGCCTGGCCTGGCACAGCCTGGCCTGGCCTGGCCTGGCCCATGCACCCTGCCTTGCCCCTGCCCTGCCTGGCCTGGCCTGGCCCTGGCCTGGCCTGGGCTGGGCCTGGCACTGGCGCTGGCCTGGCCTAGGCCTGGCCTGGCCTGTCTGGCTGGCTTTCCTGGAGTCCTGTGCCTGTCCTGGCCTGGCACTGGCAGAGCCTTGTTCCTGGCAATAGGGCCAGGCCTAGTCCTGGCCTGGCCTGGCCCTGGCACTGGCACTGGCCCCAGCCCCAGCACTGGCCTGGCCGTGCCCTGGTTCTGGCCTGGCCTGGCCTGTTCTGGCCTGGCCTAGGCCTAGGGCCTCTTCTGGCCTGGCCTGGCACTGGCCTGGCACTGGCACTGGCTCTGTCCTGGCCTGGCACTGGCCCTGTCCTGGCCTGGCCTGGGCCCTGGCCATGGCCTGGCCGTGACCTGGCTCTGGCCATGGCTCGTCTGGCCTGGCCTAGGCCTGCACTTGCCCCTGGCCTGTCCTGTCCTGGCCTAGCACAGCCTAGGCAATGGCCCTGGCCCGGACCTGGCCTGGCTCTCTGGCACTGGCCTAAAGCATTCCTGGCCTGGCCCTGCCCTTAGTTCTGGCCTGGCCTGGCCTGGCCTGTCCTAGGCCTGATCCATGGCCTTAGCCTGGCCTGACCGTGAAGCCTTGTCCTGGCCCTTGCCATGGCCCATGCCTGGCCCTGGCCCATGGCCTGGCCTAGCTGGCCCGGTCCTGGCCTGGGGTGTGCCGTGGCTGTGGCCTGGCTCTGGCCTGGCCCTGGCTCTGGCCTGGCCTGGCCTGGCGTTGGCCCTGCCTGGCCCCTGGCACTGGCCTGGCTCTGGCACTGGCACTGGCCTGGCCTGGCCTGGGCTAGGCCTAGCTCTGGCCCCAGGCCCTGGCACTGGCACTGGCCTGGCCTGGCCTGGCCTGGCCTAGGCCCTGGCCACAGCACTGGCCTAAGCACTGGCCTAGCCTATCTAAGGCAGGGCCTAATCCTGGCCTAGCCCAGCCTAGCCACAATATTGGGGTTGGTGTTTTGGGGTTGGGTTTGGGGTTAGGGATTGGGGTTTGGGAATGGGGTTGGGGTTAGTGTTTAGGGGTTGGGGTTACAGTTGGGTTTGGGGCTTAGGGTTGGGGTTAGGGGTAGTTTTTGTGTTATGGTTAGGGTTTGGGTTAGTGTTTAGGGGTTAGGGTTAGGGTTAGGGATTACAGTTTAGGAAATGGGTTGGGGTTGGGTTACGGGATAGGTGTGGGGGTAAGTGTATGGGTTGGACTTAGGTTTAGGTTTAGGGATTGGTTTAGGGTTAGTTTTAGGGTTAGGGTTTGGGGTTAAGGTTAGAGTGATGTTAGGGTTGGGGTTAGGGTAAGGGTTGGGTTTTAGGGTTAGGGATAGGGTTAGTGCTAGTGTTGGGGTTAGTGTTAGGGTTAGGGTTAGAAGAGGTTTAGGTTTGGGGTTAGGGTTAGAATAGGTTTGGGGTTGGGTTAGAGTTAGGGTGCGGTTAGGGTTAGTGTTGGGGTTGGGGTTAGTGTTAATGTTGGGGTTAGGGGTTAGGGTTAGGATTAGGTTTGGTTTATGGTTGGGGTTAGGGTTTCTGTTTAGTGTTGGGGTTGGGGTTAGGTATTAGGGTTTAGGAAAAGGGTTGGGTTAGGGTTAGGCTTAGGGTTAGGTTTAGGGTTAGTGTTAGGTTTAGCCTTAGGGTTGGGGTTTGGTTAGGGTTATGTGTAGGGGTAGGGGTAAGGGTAGGTGTATGGGTTGGGGTTAGGGTTAGGGTTAGGGTTGTGTTAGGGTTAGGGTTAGTTTTAGGGTTTAGAATGTATCATTTAGGGTTGGGGTTAAGGGTAGGGGTAGGGTTTAGGGTTAGGTTAGTGTTAGGTTTTAGAGTTAGCATTAGGGTTAGGGTTGGGTTTTATATTTAGGGTTATGGTTGGGGTTTGGGTTGTGGTTAGGTTTACGGTTGGGGTTAGAGTTAGGGTTAGGTGTAGGGATAGGGTTAGGGGTACAGTAGGTTTAGATGAGTTAGGGTTAGGGATAGTGTTAGGTTTACGGTTATGTTTAGGGTTAGAGTTAGGGTTAGGCTTAGGGTTAGGGTTTGAGTTACAGGTTAGGGTTAGGTTTAGGCTTAGGTAGGGTTTAGGGTTAGTGTTGGGTTTAGTGTTAAGGTTAGGGTTAGTGTTGGGTTAGGGTTACAGTTATGGTTAGGGTTCGGGGTAGGGGTAGGGGTAGGGGAATGGGTTGGAGTTAGGGTTATGGTTAGTTTTATTGTTGTGTAAGGATTAGGGTTAGTGTTAGTGTTCAGGGGTTAGGATTAGTATTAGTGTTTAGGGTTTAGTGATAGAGTTAGTGTAAGGGATAGGGTTAGGGTTAGGGTTAGATTTGGGTTAGGGTTAGTGTTAGGGTTATGGTTTAAGGTTTAGGGTTGGGGTTAGGGTTAGGGTTTATGGTTAGGGTATGGGTCAGGTTTGGGGTTTAGGGGGTAGGGGTAGGGGTAGCTGTATGTGTTGGGGTTTGGGTTAGGGTTAGGGTGAGGGTCAGGTTAGGGTGAGGTTAGAATTAAGATTTGGGTTTTGGGGTTAGGGTTAAGAATAGGGTTAGAGTTGGGCCGAGGGATAGGGTTAGGCTAGGGCTAGTGCTAGTGCTAAAGCTAGGGTTAGGGTTAGGGTTAGGGTATGGTTAGGGGTAGGGTTGAGGTTGGGTTAGGGATAGGATTAGGGTTAAAGTTAGGGTTAGGGTTAGGGTACAGTTAGGGTTACTGTCAGAAGAGGTTTCGGTTTGGGGTTGGGGTTAGAATAGTGTTAGGATTAAGGTTAGGGTTAGGGTTAGGTTACGGTTAGAAGTAGGGTTGGGGTTGGGGTTAGGGTTAGGTTTGGGGTTTAGGGTTGGGGTTTGGTTCAGGGGTTAGGGTTAGGGGTTAGGGTTAGGGGTGGTGTTAGTGGTAGGAGTATGGGTTGGGTTTGGGTTAGGGTTAGGTTTGGGGTTAAATTTAGTGTAATGGTTAGTGTTACGGTTAGCGTTTGGGTTAGGGATAGGGTTGGGTTAGGGTTAAGTTTAGAGGTATGGGTAAGGGTAGGTGTTAGGGTTGGGGTTAGGACCACGGTTGGGTTTATGGTTAGGGTAGGTATAGATTAGGGGTTGGGGTTGGGGTTAGGGATAGGATTAGGGTTACGGTATGGTTAGGGATAGGGTTGGGGTTGGGGTTGGGGTTAGGGTTAGTGTTAGGGTTAGCATTACTCTTGGGGTTAGAGTTAGAAGAGGTTTCAGTTTAGGGTAGGTTTAGGGTTAGGGTTAGGTGTTAGGCTTAGGGTTAGGGTTAAGGTTGCGTTATGGTTAGGGTTAGGGTTAGGGTTAGGGATAGGGTTAGGGTTTAGATTTGGGGTAATGGTTAGTGTTACAGTTAGCATTAGGGTTATGGTTAGGGTTGGGTTGGGTTTAGGTGTGGGGGTATGGGTAAGTGTGGGTGTTAGGGTTAGGGTTAGGGTTAGGTTTATGGTTAGGGTAGGTACAAGTTTAGGGTTGGGGTTGGGGTTAGGGATAGATTTGGGTTTGGGGTTGGGTTTGGGGTTAGGGTCAGAGTACGGTTGGGGTTGGGGTTAGAAGACTTTTCGGTTTAGGATTAGGGTTAGAATAGGGTTAGGGATAGGGTTAGGAGTTAGGGTGCGGTTAGGGTTATGGTTGGGATTGCGGTTGGGGTTAGGGTTGGGGTTAGGGTTAGCATTACTCTTAGGTTTAGGGTTAGAAGAGGTTTAGGTTTATGGTATGATTTAGGGTTAGGGTTGGGGGTTAGGCTTAGGGTTAGGGTTAGGGTTAGGTTTCGGGTTTAGGGTTAGGGGTAGGGGTAGCGGTATGTGTTGGGGTTTGGATTAGGGTTAGGGTTAGGGTTGGGTTGGGGTTATGGTTAGGGTTTAGGGTTGGGGTTAGGGTTAGGGTTTAAGTTTAGTGTTAGGATTAGGGTTAAGGTAGGGGTTAGTTGTTAAGATTAGGGTTAGGGTTAGGGTTAGTGTTAGGATAAGGGTAGGGTTATGGGTTGTGGTTAGGTTTGGGGTTAGGGTTAAGTTGGGTTAGGTTCAGGGCTAGGTTTGGGAATAAGACTAGGGCTAGTCCTGGGTCTGGGGCTGGGGCTGGGGCTCAAGCTAGGTTTAGTGTAATGGTTAAGCTTTGGGTTTGGGGTTACGGTTGGGGTTTAGGGTTGGCGTTAGGGTTAGGGGTTGGGTTTGGTGTTGGGGTTGGGGTTAGGGATAGCGTTACTGTTGGGTTGAGTGTAGAAGGGTTTGGGTTTAGGATTAGCATTAGAATAAAGTTAGGGTTAGGTTTAGTTTATTAGGGTTAGGGTTAGGTTAGGGATAGAGTTAGGGTTTAGTGTTGGGATTAAGGTTTGTGTCACGATTAGGGGCTAGGTTTAGGGTTAGGGTTAGGGTTTAGGGGATGGGGTAGGGGTAGGGGTTTTGGTTAAAGTTAGGGTTAGGGTTAGGATTGGGTTAAGGTTAGTGTTAAGGTTAGGATTTAGGGTTAGTGTTAGGGTTAGGTTAGGGTTAGGGTTAGGGTTTAGGTTTAGGTTTAGTGTGACAGTTAGGGTTAGGGTTGTGGTTGGGGTTAGGGGTAAGGGTTAGGGTTAGGGTTAGGGTTTAGGGTTTATGGTTAGGGTTAAGAATAGGGTTAGGGTTAGGCCGAGGGATAGGGTGAGGCCTGGGGCTAGTGCTAGTGCTAAGGCTAGGGTTAGGGATAGGGTTAGGGTTAGGGTTGGGGTTATGGTAGGGTTAGTGTTAGGTTCAAGAGGTTTCGGTTTGGGGTTGGGGTTATAATAGGGTTAGGGTTAAGGTTAGGGTTAGGGTTAGGGTGCAGTTAGGGGTAGGGTTGGGGTTGGGGTTAGATTTGGGTAGTTTTAGGGTTAGGGTTTGGTTCAGGGTTAGGGTTAGGGGTAGGGCTAGTGGTAGGAGTATGGGTTGGGGTTTGGGTTAGGGTTAGGTTTAGGGTTAGATTTAGCGTAATGGTTTGTGCTACAGTTAGCATTAGGGTTAGGGTTAGGCTTGGGTTGGCGTTAGGGGTAGGTGTATGTGTAAGGGTAGATGTTAGGGTTAGGGTTAGGGTTAGGTTTATGGTTAGGGAAGGGTACAGGTATTGGGGTTGGGGTAGGACTAGGGTTAGGGTTAGGAGTGGGGTTGGGGTTAAGTTTAGGGTTAGGGTTAGAGTACGGTTGGGGTTAGGGTTCAGTAGTTTCAGTTTGGGGTTAGGGTTAGAATAGGGTTAGGGATAGGGTTGGGGTTAGGGTATGGTTAGGGTTAGGGTTGGGGTTGGGGTTCGCATTACTCTTAGGTTTAGGGTTACAAGAGGTTTCAGTTTGGGGTATGATTTGGGGTTAGGGTTAGGGGTTAGGCTTAGGGTTAGGGTTAGGGTTTAGGTTTAGGGTTTAGGGTTAGAGATAGGGGTAGTGGTATGTGTTGGGGTTTGGGTTAGGGTTAGGGTTGGGTTAGGGTTACGGTTGGGGTTTAGGGTTAGGGTTGGGTTTTGGGTTTAGGTTTGGTGTTAGGGTTAGGATTAAGGTGGTGGTTGGCTATTAAGATTAGGGTTAGGGTTAGGGTTAGTGTTAGGATTAAGGGTACGGTTATGGGTTGTGGTTAGGTTTAGGGTTAGGGTTAAGTTGGGTTAGGGTTAGGGCTAGGTTTGGGAATAAGGCTAGGGCTAGTCCTAGGGCTAGGGCTGGGGCTGGGGCTCAAGCTGGGGTTAGTGTAAGGGTTAGGCTTTAGTGTTGGGAGTTAGGGTTGGGTTTTAGGATTAGGGTTGGGGTTGGGGTTGGGTTTGGGCTTGGGTTTGGGGTTGGGGTTAGCGTTACTGTTATGTTGAGTGTAGAAGAGGTTTAGGTTTAGTGTTATCATTAGAATATAGTTAGGGTTAGGTTTAGTTTATTGGGGTTAGGGTTAGCTTAGGGATAGTGTTAGGATTTAGTGTTGGGATTAAGGTTCGTGTCAGGATTAGGGGCTGGGTTTGGGGTTGGGGTTAAGGGGTAGGGGAAGGTGTGGGGTAGGGGTATGTGTTGGAATTAGGGTTAGGGTTAGGATTGGGTTAAGGTTAGTGTTGGGGTTAGGATTTAGGGTTAGTGTTAGGCCTAGGTTAGGATTAGGGTTAGGGTTATGGTTAGTTTTAGGGTTATGATTAGGGTTAGGATTAGGATTACGGTAAGTGTTGGGGTTGGGGTTAGGGTTAGGGTTGGGGTTTAGGTTTAGGGTTAGTGTGCGGTTAGGGTTAGCGCTGTGGTTGGGGTTGGGGTTAGGGTTAGGGTTTGGGGTTTAGGGTTAGGGTTAAGAAAAGGGTTAGGGTTGGGGTTAGGCCGAGGGATAGGGTTGGGGGGCTGGTGCTAGTGCTAAGGCTAGGGTTAGGGTTAGGGTTAGGGTTACAGTTGGGGTTAGGGTCTAAAGGGTTTCGGTTTGGGGTTAGGGTTAGAATAGGGTTGGGGTTAAGGTTAGGGTTAGGGTTAGGGTTGGGTTAGGGGTTGGGGTTGGGGTTGAGGTTAGGGTTAGGTTTGGGGTTAGGGTTTGGTTCAGGGTTAGGGTTAGGGGTAGGCTTAGTGGTAGGAGTATGGGTAGGGGTTTGGGTTAGGGTTAGGATTACGGTTAGATTTAGCGTAATGGTTTGTGCTACAGTTAGCATTAGGGTTAGGGTTAGGTTTGGGTTAGGGTTAGGGGTAGGTGTATGTGTAAGTGTAGATGTTGGGATTAGGGTTAGGGTTAGGTTTAGGGTTAGGGTAGGTACAGGTTTAGGGTTGGGGTTGGGGTTAAGGATAGGATTGGGGTTAGGGTTAGGTTT
This sequence comes from Nanger dama, assembly GCA_917880005.1. Classification (NCBI taxonomy): domain Eukaryota; kingdom Metazoa; phylum Chordata; class Mammalia; order Artiodactyla; family Bovidae; genus Nanger; species Nanger dama. The sequence continues at coordinate 30,876 of CAKJTW010000457.1, read as the reverse complement.
GGGGTTAGGGTTAGAGTGCGGTTGGGGTTAGGGTTTGAAGTAGTTTCGATTTAGGGTTAGGGTTAGAATAGGGTTAGGGATAGGGTTAGGGTTAGGGTACGGTTGGGGTTAGGGTTGGGGTTGGGGTTGGGGTTAGGGTTAGGGTTAGGGTTAGCATTACTCTTAGGTTTAGGGTTAGAAGAGGTTTCGGTTTAGGGTATGATTTAGGGTTAGGGTTGGGGTTTAGGCTTAGGGTTAGGGTTAGGGTTAGGGTTTAGGGTTAGGGGTAGGGGCAGTGGTATGTGTTGTTGTTTGGGTTGGGGTTAGGGTTGGGTTAGGGTTACGGTTAGGGTTTAGGGTTAGGGTTAGGGTTTGGGTTTAGGTTTGGTGTTAGGGTTAGGGTTAAGGTAGGGGTTAGTTGTTAAGATTAGGGTTAAGGTTAGGGTTAGTGTTAGGATTAAGGATAGGGTTATAGGTTGTGGTTAGGGGTTGGGGTTAGGTTGGGTTAGGGGTTGGGGCTAGGTTTAGGAATAAGGCTGGGGCTAGTCCTGGGGCTGGGGCTGGGGCTGGGGCTGGTGCTGGAGCTCAAGCTGGGGTTGAGTGTAAGGGTTGGGCTTTAGGGTTAGAGTTGGGGTTGGGGTTTGGGATTACGGTTGGGGTTAGGGTTGAGTTTGGGGCTAGTGTTAGGGGTTGGGGTTGGCGTTACTCTTGGGTTGAGTGTAGAAGAGGTTTAGGTTTGGGGTTAGCATTAGAATAAAGTTAGGGTTGGGTTTAGTTTATTAGGGACAGGGTTAGGTTAGGGATAGTGTTACGGTTTAGTATTAGGATTAAGGTTGGTGTCAGGATTAGGGGCTAGATTTGGGGTTAGGGTTAAAGGGTAGGGGAAGGGATAGGGGTAGGGGTATGTGTTGGAGTTAGGGTTAGGGTTAGGATTGAGTTAAGGTTAGCGTTAGGGTTAGGGTTTGGGGTTAGAGTTAAGGATAGGTTAGGGGTAGGGTAAGGGTTAGTTTTGGGGTTATGATTAGGGTTAGGGTTAGTGTTGGGGTTGGGGTTAGGTTTAGGGTTATGGTTAGGATTAGGGTTAGTGTTAGGGTTAGCGTTAGGGTTGGGGTTGGGGTTTAGGTTTGGGGTTAGTGTACATTTAGGGTTAGGGTTGGGGTTGGGGTTAGGGTCAGGGTCAGGGTTAGGGTTAGGGTTAGGATTAGGGTTTAGGGTTAGGGTTAAGAATAGTGTTAGGGTTAGGCCGAGGGATAGGGTTAGTTCTGGGGCTAGTGCTAGTGCTAAGGCTAGTGTTAGTGTTAGTGTTGGTGTTAGGGTACGGTTGGGTGTGGGGTTGGGGTTGGGGTTAGGGTTAGGATTAGGGTTGGGGTTAGGGTACAGTTAGGGTTAGGGTCAGAAGGGTTTCGGGTTGGGGTTAGGGTAAGAATAGGGTTAGGGTTAAGGTTAGGGTTAGGGTACGGTTGGGGGTAGGGTTGGGGTTGGGGTTAGGGTTAGGGTTGGGGTTTGGGGTTGGGATTTGGTTCAGGGGTTAGGTTTAGGGGTTAGGGTTAGGGGTAGGTTTAGTGTTAGGAGTATGGGTTGGGTTTTGGGTTTGGTTAGGTTTAGGGTTAGATTTGGGGTAATGGTTAGTGTTACAGTTACCATTAGATTTAGGGTTAGGGCTGGCTTAGGGTTAGGGGTAGGGGTATGGGTAAGAGTAGGTATTAGGGTTAGGGTTAGGGTTAGGTTTATGGTAAGGGTAGGTATAGGTTTAGGGTTGGGGTTGGGGTTGGGGAAAGGGTTAGGGTTAGGGTTAGGTTTAAGGTTAGGGTTAGAGTACGGTTGGGGATAGGGTTCGAAGAGGTTTCGGTTTGGGGTTAGGGGTAGAACAGGATTAGGGATAGGGTTAGGGATAGGGTGCAGGTTAGGATTGGGGTTGGGGTTGGGGTTGGGGTTGGGGTTAGGGTTGGGGTTAGGGTTAGCATTACTCTTAGGTTTAGGGTTAGAAGTGGTTTCGGTTTGGGGTATGATTTGGGGTTAGGGTTAGGGGCTAGGCTCAGTGTTAGGGTTAGGGTTAGTTGGGTTTGGGGTTTAGGGGTAGGGGTAGGGGTAGCGGTACGTGTTGGGGTTTGGGTTGGGGTTAGGGTTGGGTTAGGGTTGGGGTTAGGGTTTAGGGTTAGGGTTAGGGTTAGTTTTGGGGTTAGGGTTAGTGTTAGTTTTGGGGTTAGGATTACTGTTAAGGTTGGGTTAGGGTTATCATTAGGGTGATGGTAAGGGTTAGGGTTGTTTTACGGTTAGGGGTAGGGGTAGGGGTAACGGTATGGGTATGGGTTGTGGTTTGGGTAGGGTTATGGTTAGGGTTAGCATTACTCTTGGGGTTAGGTTTAGAAGAGGTTTCGCTTAGGGTGAGGTTTAGGATTAGGGTTAGTGTTTAGGCTTAGGGTTAGGGTGAGGTTGGTTTAAGTTTAGTGTTGGGGTTGGGGTTAGGGACAGGATTAGGGTTAGCGCTACTGTTAGGGTTAGGGTTACAAGAACATTAGGTTTAGGGTTAGGGGTTAGGGTTAGTTGGGTTGGGGTGCGGTTGGGGTTAGGGTTGGGGTTGGGTTCAGGGTTAAGGTTAGGGTTAGGGGTTAGGGTTAGGGTTAGGGTTATGGGTTAGGGTTAGGGTTAGGGTTAGGGTTAGGTTAGGTGTTACGGTTATGGATAGTGTTCAGGTAGGGGTAGGGGTAGGGGAATGGATTGGGGTTATGGTTACGGTTAGTTTTATTGTTGTATAAGGATTAGGGTTAGTGTTAATGTTTAGGGTTAGGGTTAGTGTTAGGTTTTAGGTTTTAGTGATAGAGTTAGGGTAAGGGATAGGGTTAGGGTTAGGGTTAGGGTTAGGGTTGGGTTAGGGTTAGTTTTAGGGTTATGGTTTAAGGTTTAGGGTTAGGGTTATGGTTGGGGTTTAGGGTTAGGGTTTGGGTCAGGTTTAGGGTTAGGGGTTAGGGTTAGGGGTAGGGGTAGCGGTATGTGTTGGGGTTTGGGTTAGGGTTAGGGTGGGTTAGGGTTAGTGTTAGGGTTCGGGTTTAGGTTTGGGTTAGTGTTAGGGTTAGGGATAGCTTGAGGGTAGTGTTAGGTTTAGGGTTAGTGTTAGGGTTAGGGTTAGTGTTAGTGTGGGGTTTCGTTAGGGTAAGGGGTAGGGGTAGGGGTAAGGGTAGGGGTATGGTTTGGGGTTAGGGTTGGGGTTTGGGTTAAGGTTCGATTAGGTTTAGGGTTAGGGTTAGGGTTAATGGTAGGGATAGGGTTAGGCCGCAGGATAGGGTTAGGCCTAGGGCTGGTGTTGGGGCTATGGCTAGGGCTAGGCTAGGGTTAGTGTTAGGGTTAGTGTTTAGGGTTAGGGTTAGGGTTACGTTTTAGAGTTAGGGTAAGTGTTAGGATTAGTGTTAGGGTTAGGGTTATGGTTTAGGGTTAGGGTTAGGATTTGGGGTTAGGGTTAGGGATAGGGTTAGTGTTAGGGTTAGGTTAGGGTTAGGTTTGGGTTTAGGGTTATTGTTAGTGTTAATGTTAGTGTTTGGGTTAGCATTAGCGTTAGGGTTAGGGTTTGGTTGGGGTTAGGGGTAGGGGTAGTGGTAAGGATAGAGGTATGGGTTGCGGTTAGTTTTAGGTTTTGGGTTGGGGTTGATTTGGGGTTAGAGTTAGTTTTGGGGTTAGAGTTTGGGGTTTAGGGTTGGGGTTAAGGGTATGGGTATGGTTAGACCTAAGGATAGGTTTAGGCCTGGGGCTGGTGCTGGGGGTGGGGCTACGGCTGGACTGGGGTTGGGGTTGGGGTTGGGGTTCGGGGTTGGGGGTTGGGATTGGGTTATAGAGTCAGGGTTAGGGTTGGGTTTAGTGTTAGTGTTGGGGTTGGGGGTGGGTTTACGATTAGGTTTAGGTCTGGGCTTAGGGTAGGGTTGGGTTTGGGGTTGGGGTTGGGTTTAGGGATAGGATTAGGGTTAGCGTAACTGTTAGGGTTAGGGTTAGAAGAGGTTTAGATTTGGGGTTAGGGTTAGGGTTAGGGTTAGGGTTAGTGTTAGGGTTAGGGTTAGAGTTAGTTTTGGGTTATGTTTAGGGTTAGGGTTAGTGTTTGGGGTTAGGGTTAGGGATTAGGGTTTAGTGATAGGGTTAAGGTTAGGGGTTAGGGTTAGGGGTATTTGTATGGGTTGGAGTTAGGTTTAGGGTCAGGATTGGGTTGGGGTTAGTGTTGGGGTTAGGGTTTAGGGTTAGGGTTAAGGTTAGGTTAGGGTTAGGGTTAGTGGTAGTGTTAGGGTTAGGGTTAGGTTTAGTTTTAGGGTAAGGGTTTGGGGTTTAGGGATATGGTAAAGGTTGGGGTTAGGGTTAGGTTTAAGGGGAAGGATAGGATTAGGGGTTGTGTTTAGGGTTAGGGTTAGGGTTTGGGTTGGGGCTAGTGTTGGGTTAGGCATAGGGTTAACGTTGTAGTTTAGGGTTTAGGTTTAGGGTTAGAGTTAGAGTTAGGGTTGGGTATAGGGCAGGGTTAGAGTTATGGTTAGGGGTTAGGGTTAGGGTAAGTGTTAGGGTTATGGTTAGGCTAGGGATAGGGTTAAGACTAGGGCTAGGGATAGTGCTAGGGCTAGGGTTAGGGTTAGTGTTTAGTGTTATGGTTGGGGTTAGAGTTTAGGGTAGGGATAGGGATAGGGGTTGGGGTTAGGGTTAGGGATAGGTTAGGGTTGGGGTTAGGGATTATGGTTAGGGTTAGGGTTAGGGCTTAGGTTTAGGGTTAGGGAAAGTGTTTAGGCTTAGGATAGGTGTTGGGGTTAAAGTTAGGGTTAGTGTTAGAGTTAGGACTAGGGCTAGTGTTGGGGTTAGGGTTGGGGTAGGGTTAGGGTTACGGTGAGGTTAGTGTTTAGTGTTGGGGTTAGGGATAGGGTTGGGGTTTAGGGTTTAGTGTTAGGGTTAGGCACAGGTTTTAGGCTTAGGATAGGTGTTAGGGTTAAAGTTAGGGTTGGGGTTAGAGTTAGGACTTGGTCTATGGTTGGGGTTAGGGTTAGGGTAGGGTTAGGTTTACGGTTACTGTTGGTGTTTAGTGTTAGGCTTAGGGTTGGGGTTAGGGAAAGTGTTTGGGCTTAGGATAGGTGTTGGGGTTAAATTTAGGATTGGGGTTAGTGTTGGGACTGGGGCTAGGGTTGGGGTTAGGGTAGGGTTCGGGTTTGGGGTTTCGGGATAGGATTAGGGTTGGGGTTGGGTTTGGGGCTAGGGATAGTTTTAGGGCGAGGGCTACTGCTGGGGCTGGGGCTGGGGCTCTGGCTAAAGTTAGGATTAGTGTTGGGGTTTTATATTAAGGTTATGGTTGGGGTTTAGGGTTAGGGTAGGGTTAGGGTAGGGTTGGCATTGGGTTTAGGTTTGGGGTTAGGGTTAGCGTTACTATTAGGTTTAGTGTTAGAAGTGGGTTGGGTTTAGGGTTAGGGTTAGAATATGGTTGGGGCTAGGGTTAGGGTTAGGGTTAGGGGTTGTGGTTAGTGTTAGGGTTGGGGTTAGTGTTGGGGTTGGGTTAGGATTAAGGTAAGGGTTAGAGTTTAGTGTTAGGTTTAGGGTTCGGGTTATGGTTTCGGGTTTAGGAATAGGGTTCAGGTTAGGAGTAGTGGTCTGGTTAGGGGCAGGGTTGGGGTTATAAGAGTTAGTGTTAGGGTTAGGGTTAGGGTTAGACAGGTTAGTTTTAGGGTTGGGGTTAGGGGTTAGGGGTTAGGGGTTTAATTAATATTAGGGGTTAGGGTTTAGGTTTAGGGTTAGGTGTAGGGTTTAGGGGTTAGATTAGGGTTAGGGATAGGGGTAGGGGTAGGGTTAAAGATATGTGTGTGTTAGGATTAGGGTTACGGATGTGTTAGGGTTATGGTTAGGGTTTAGGGACAGGTTTAGGGGTTGGGGTTAGGGTTAGGGATAGGGTTGGGTCTGGGGCTGAGTGCTGGGTATGGGGCTGGGTCTGGAGCTAGGGTTAGGGTTGGGGTTAGGGAGGGTTAGGTTTGGGGTTGTGGTTGGGGTTGGGGTTAGGGTTGGGGTTACCATTACTGTTGGGGTTAGGGTTAGAAGGGTTTGGGTTTGGGGTTAGGGTTAGAATAGGGTTAGGGGTTGGGGTTGGGGTATTGGGGTTGGGATTAGGGTTTGGGATTTGGGGTTAGGGTTAGGTTGGGTTTGGGGTTTAGGGTTGGGGTTGGGGCTGGGGCTGGGGTGGGGCTGGGGCTGGTGCTAGGTCTGAGTTTATGGCTAGGGCTACGTTTGGGGTTGGGGTTGGGGTTTAGAGTTAGGGTTAGGATTAGGATTGGGTTTGGGGTTAGGGTTATTGTTGGTGTTTAGGGGTTGGGGCTAGAGTTAGGGTTGGGTTTGAGTGTTAGGGATACTTTTGGGGCTGGGGCTAGTGCTGGGGTTGGGGTTGGGGTGTAAGTTTGGGGTTAGGGTTAGGGAGAGGGTTATGGTAGGGTTAGGTTTGGGTTTGGGGTTGGAGTTGGTTTTAGTATTAGGATTAGCGATACTGTTGGGTTTAGGGTTATAAGAGGTTTGGGTTTAAGGTTGGGATTAGAATAGTGTTAGGGTTAGGGTTAGTGTTAGGGTTGGGTTAGGATTAAGGTAAGGGTTAGTGTTTAGTGTTAGGTTTGGGGTTAGGATTATGGTTTCGGGTTTAGGAATAGGGTTCAGGTTAGGAGTAGCGGTCTGGTTAGGGGCAGGGTTAGGGTTAGGGTTAGGGTTATAAGAGTTAGGGTTAGGGTTAGGGTTAGACGAGTTAGTTTTGGGGTTGGGGTTAGGGGTTAGGGGTTGGGGTTGGGGTTTAGTATAAGGGTTGGGGTTTGGGTTTAAGGTTACGGTTGGGGTTAGGGTTTACGGTTAGGTGTAGGTTTAGGGGTTAGATTAGGGTTAGGGATAGGGGTAGGGGTAGGGTTAAAGATATGTGTGTGTTAGGGTTAGGGTTACGGTTGTGATAGGGTTATGGTTAGGGTTTAGGGACAGGTTTGGGGTTGGGGTTAGGGTTAGGGATAGGGTTGGGCCTGGGGCTGGTGCTAGGTATGGGGCTGGGTCTGGAGCTAGGGTTAGGGTTGGGGTTAGGGTAGGGTTAGGTTTGGGGTTGTGGTTGGGGTTGGGGTTGGGGTTAGGGTTACCATTACTGTTGGGGTTAGGGTTAGAAGAGGTTTGGGTTTGGGGTTAGGGTTAGAATAGGGTTGGGGTTGGGGTTGGGGTATTGGGGTTAGGATTGGGGTTTGGGATTTGGGGTTGGGGTTAGGTTGGGGTTGGGGTTTGGGGTTGGGGTTGGGGCTGGGGCTGGGGTGGGGCTGGGGCTGGTGCTAGGTCTGGGTTTATGGCTAGGGCTACGTTTGGGGGTTAGGGTTGGGGTTTAGGAGTTAGGGTTGGGATAGGATTGGGTTTGGGGTTAGGATTATTGTTGGTGTTTGGTGTTGGGGCTAGAGTTGGGGTTGGGTTTAGTGTTAGGGATACTTTTAGTGCTGGGGCTAGTGCTGGGGTTGGGGTTAGTGTTTAAGTTTGGGGTTGGGGTTGGGGAGAGGGTTAGGGGTAGGGTTAAGTTTGGGTTTGGGGTTGGAGTTAGGTTTAGTATTAGGATTAGCGTTACTGTTAGGTTTGGGGTTATAAGAGGTTTAGGTTTAAGGTTAGGATTAGAATAGTGTTGGGGTTAGGATTGGGGTATTAGGGTTGGGGTTAGTGTTTGGGATTTGGGGTTAGTGTTGGGTTAGTGTTAGGGTTAAGGTTTGGGGTTGGGTTTCGGGTTAGGGGTTGGGGTTGGGTTGGGGTTGGGGTTTAGGGATTAGGGTTAGGGTTAGGGGTTACGGTTGGGGGTAGGGGTAGAGGTAGGGTTATGCTTTGGGGTTAGGGTTGGGTTTGGGTTAGGGGTTAGGATTAGGGTTTAGTGATTATGGTTGGGGTTAGGGTTAGGAGTTAAGGTAGGGCTAGTGATAGGGTTAGGGCTGGGGCTGGGGCTGGTGCTGGGGCTAGGGCTACGGCTGGGGCTAGTTTTGGGGTACTGGTGGGTTTAGCATTAGGGTTACGGTTGGGGTTAGGGGTAGGGCTAGTTTTTGGGTTAGGGTTAGTGATAGGGTTTAGTGTTGGGGTTAGGGTTATAGTTGGGGGTTAGGGTTGGGGTTAGGGGTTGGGGTTAGTGTTAGGGATATGGTTGGGTGTGGGTGTGGGGGTAGGGGTATGGGTTGGGGTTAGTGTTAAGGTTAGAGTTAAGGTTACTGTTGGTTGAGGGTTATGGTTAGTGTTTTTGGTTGGGGTTAGTGTTGGGGTTTAGGGTTTAGGGATAGGGTTGGTGTTTGGTTTAGGGTTGAGGCTTAAGGTTGGGGGTAGGTTCAGGTGTTGTGGTTGGGGTTAGGGTTGGGGTTAGGTTTGTTGGGGTTGGGGTTAGGGTTAAGGCTAGTTGTGGGGTTAGGGCTGGGGCTTGGCTGGGATTAAGACTAGGGCTAGGGTAGGTCTAGGACTAGTTATTGTGTTAGGGTTAGGATTGGGTTGGGGTTGGGGTTAGGGTCAGGGGTTTAGTGTTGGGGTTAGGGTTATGGTTGGGTGTTAGGGTTGGGGTTGGGGTTTGGCGTTAGTGTTGGGGTCATGGTTAGGGCTAAGGATAGGGTTAGGACTAGGGTTAGTGCTAGGGCTAGGGATAGGGCTAGAGCAAGTGATAGGTTTAGGGTTAGTGTTTAGTGTTATGGTTAGGGATAGAGTTAAGGGTAGGGATAGGGTTAGGCGTAGGGTTATGGTTAGGAACAGGTTTGGGGTTGGGGTTAGGGATTAGGGTGAGGGTTAGGGATAGGGTTTAGGGTTAGGGTTAGGGAAATGGTTTAGGCTTAGGATAGGTGTTGGGGTTAAAGTTAGGGTTAGGGTTAGAGTTACGACTAGGGCTAGGGTTGGGGTTGGGGTTAAAGTTAGTGATTAGGGTTAGAGTTAGGGTTAGGGTTTATGGTTGGGGTTAGGGTTAGTATTAGGGTTGGGGTTAGAGTTTAGGGTTTGTGTTAGAGTTGCGGTGAGGGTTAGCGATAGGGTTAGGGTTAGGGTTAGGGTTAGGGTTGTGTTACGGTTAGGGGTAGGGGTAGGGAAGGGTAGGTATGGGTTGGGGTTAGGTTAGGGTTGGGGGTTGGGCTTGGGGTTGGGTTTAGAAGAGTTAGGGTTGGGGTTAGGGTTGGGGTTATGGGTTAGGGTAGGATTAGTGGTTGGGGTTAGGGTTACGATTAGGCTTTGGGGTTAGGGTTAGGGTTAGGGTTTGGGGTTACGGTTGGGGTTAGGATAGGGGTTAGTTGTTAATATTAGGGTTAGGATTGGGGTTTGGGGTTTAGGGATAGGGTTAGGGTTGGGGTTAAGGGTAGGGTTAGGGGTTTAGATTAGGATTAAGGTTAGGGTTGGGGTTGGAATAGGGTTAGGGTTGGGGTTAGTGTTTGGGGTTAGTGTCAGGGTTAGTTTTAGGTTTTAGAGTTTAGGGATAAAGTTAGGGTTAGAGTTATGGTTAGTAATTTGGGTTTGCGTTAGTGTTAGGGGTTAGGGTTAGGGATAGAGGTAGGGGTAGTGGTAGGGGTAGGGGTTGGGGTTAGGGATAGGTTTAAGGTTATGGTTGGAGTTATGTTTATGGTTAGGGGTTACGGTCATGGTTCGTGTTAGGGTTAGTTTAGAGTTAGTTTTACGGTGGGGTTTAGGGTTAGGGTTAGGGTTAGGTTTAGACGAGTTAGGGTTAGTGTTAGGGTTAGGGATAGGTTAGGAAGAGGGTTAGGCAGTTACGGTTGGGTTTATGGTTAGGATTAGGGTTTAGGGTTTAGGGTTAGGGTTGGGGCTAAGGGTAAGGGTTAGGGGTAGGGTTATGTGTTAGGGTTAGTGTTAGGGTTAGGTTTATTGTTTAGGGTTAGGGTTAGGGTTTAGGTGGTAGGGTAAGGTTTAGGGTTAGGGTTCTGGTTGGGGGTTTGGGGTTAGAGTTATGTTAAGTGGTAGGGTTTGTGTTAGGGTTAGGTGTTATGTTTTGGGGGGGGTTTGGGTAGGGTTTTAAGGTTAGGGATAGGGGTAGGATTTTCGGGTCAGGTTAGGGTTGGGGTTTAGGGTTAGGGTTAGGGTTAGGGTTAGCATTACTGTTAGGATTAGTGTTAGAAGAGGTTTGGGTTTAGGGTTAGCATTATAATAGGGTTGGGGTTTGGTTTAGGGTATTAGTGTTAGGGTTAGGTTGGGGTTAGGGAAAGGGTTAGTGTTTGTGTTAGGGTTTTGTTAAGCTTGGAGTTAGGGTTAAGGTTGGGATTAGGTTTAGGGTTAGTGTTTGTGTTAGGGTTAGCATTAGGGTTGGGGTTAGGCTTAGGGTTGAGGCTTGGGCTTGGGGTTAGGGTTAGTGTTAGGTTTCACCTTAGGGTTAGGGTTGGGGTTTGGTTGGGGTTAGGGGGTAGGGGTAGGGGTAGGGGTGGGTATATGGGTTGGGGTTAGGGTTAGGGTTGGGGGTTGGGTTAGGGTTAGAGTTAGTTTTAGGGTTAGGGTTTATCGTTTAGGGTTAGGGAAAAGGGTGGGGGTAGGGTTTAGGGTTAGGTTGGGGTTAGGTTTTAGAGTTAGGGTTGGGGTTGGGGTTGGGTTTTAGTGTTAGGGTTATGGTTGGGGTTTGGGTGGTGGTTGGGTTTATGGTTGGGGTTAGGTTTGGGTTTAAGGTAGGTTTAGGTTTAGGGTTGGGTTGGGGTTGGGAATAGGATTAGGGTTAGCGTTACTGGTGGGTTTGGGGTTAGAAGAAGTTTGGGTTTAGGGTTAGGTTTAGAATAGGGTTAGGGGTTACATTTAGGTTTCAGTTAGAGTGCGGTTGGGGTTAGGGTAGGAGTTGGGGTTAGGATTAGGTTTAGGTTTGGGGTTGGGGTTAGGGTTAGTGTTAGGGTTAGGGTTAGGGTTGGGCTTAGTGTTAGGCGTTGGGGTTAGGTTTGGGGTTAGGGTGTGTTTAGGGTTGGGGTTGGGGTTGGGTTTAGGGTTAGGGATAGGGTTAGTGTTACTGTTAGGGGTTATGGTTAGAGGTTTAGGTTTAGGCTGAGGGTTAGAATAGGGTTAGGGCTAAGGTTAGGGTAGGGTTAGGGTTAGAGATGGGGTTTGGGTTGGGGTTAGGGTTGGGGTTAGCTTTTCTTTTAGGGTTAAGGTTAGAAGGGTTTATGTTTAGGGTTAGGTTTAGGTTGGGGTTGGGGTTAGGATAGAGTTGGGGCTAAGGTTAGGGTTAGAGTTAGGTTTGGGTTGGGGTTGGGGTTTTTATTGGGGTAGGATTAGGGCTAGGGATGGGGTTGGGGCTAGGGTTATGTTTGGGGTTTGGGGTTGGGGTTATGGGTAGGGATAGGGGAAGGAGTATGGCTTGGGGTTAGGGTTAGGGTTAGGGTTAGGGTTGGGTTGGGGTTAGGGTTGGGTTAGGGTTAGGGTTGGGGTTAGGGTTAGGGAAGGATTAGGTTTGGGGTTAGGGTTTAGTGTTAGGGATAGTGTTAGAGTTTAGGGTTAGGCTTAGGAATAGTGTTAGTGTTGGGGTTACTCTTAGGGTTAGGAGATAGGGTTAGGGTTATGTTTACGGTTGGGGTTAGGGTTACGGTTGGGGTTAGGGTTAGGGGTTAGGGTGAGGTTTGGGGTGAGACATAGAGTTTATGGTTAGGGGTTAGTCTTAGCTTTATGGTTGGGGTTGGGTTAGGGTTAGGGTTGTGGTTGGGTTAAGGTTAGGTTTAGGGTTAGCGTTACTGTTAGGGTTAGGGTTACTCTTAGGGTTAGGAGTTAGGGTTAGGGTTAGGGTTAAGGTTATGGTTAGTGTTACATTTACGGTTAAGATTAGGGGTTAGGGTTAGGGGTTAGAGTGAGGGATAGGGTTTAGGGTTAGGGTTAGGGTGAGTGTGAGAGTTAGTTTTAAGGTTAGGGTTAATATTGGGGTTGGGGTTAGGTTTGGGGTTAGGGTATGCTTGGGGTTGGGGTTGGGGTTGGGGTTGGGGTTAGGTTTAGGGTTAGTGTTACTGTTAGGGTTGGGGTTAGAAAGTTTAGATTTAGAGTTAGGGTTAGAACAGGGTTAGGGTTACGGTTAGTGTTAGGGTTAGGGTTAGAGTTGGGGTTTCGGTTGGGGTTGGTGTTAGGGTTAGGGTTAGGGTTGGGGTTAGGGGTACAGTTAGTGTTGTTGCTAGGGTTAGGGTTAGGGTTGGGTTACGGTTAGGGGTAAGGGTAGGGGTAGGTTTGGGGCTAGTGCTGGGGCTAGCATTTAAAGATAGGGCTATGTCTGGGGCTAGGGCTAGGACTAGTGTTGGGGTTGGGGTTAGGGGTAAGGGTAGGATTAGGGGTTGAGGTTAGTGTTGGGGTTAGGGTTAGGGTTGGGTTGCAGTTAGGAGTTAGGTTTGGGGTTGGGGTTAGTGTTGGGGTTAGTGTTAGGTTTGGGGTTAGTGTTAGGTGTGGGGTTGGGGTTAAGGTTGGGGTTAGGGTTTATGGTTTAGGGTTAGGGTTAGGACTAGGGTTAGTTTTAGAGCAAGGGCTAGTGCTGGGGCTGGGGCTACAGCTGGGGCTAAAGTTAGGGTTAGTGTTTAGGGTTAGTGTTAGGTTTGGGTTTAGGATTTGGGGTTAGTGTGGTTTTGGGGGTAAGTTTGGGTTTGGTGTTGGGTTTTGGCGTTTAGGATTAGGTTTGGGGTTGGGGTTGGGGTTGGGGCTAGGGTTAGGGTTAGGATTAGGGGTTGGGGTTACGGGTAGGGGTAGGGGTAGGGTAGGGGAGTTGTGGCTTGGGGTTGGGGTTAGGGTTGGGTTGGGGTTGGGGTTAGGGTTTGGGTTTATGGTTGGGGGTTGGGGTTGGGGCTGGGGATAGGCTTAGCGCTACGGCTAGTGCTAGGGCTAAGGTTAGGGTTAGGGGTTGGGGTTGGGGTTAGTGTTGGGGTTAGGATTAGAGCTAGGGCTGGGGCTGGGGCTAGGGCTAGGGTTGGGGTTATGGTTAGGGTTGTGTTTGGGGTTGGGGAAGGGTTAGGGTTGGGGTTGGGGTTGGGGTTGGGGTTAGGGTTAGCGTTACTGTTAGGTTAGGGTAAGAAGGTTTAGATTTGGGGTTAGGTTTATTGTTGGGGGTTCGTGTTGGGGTTGGGGGTTAAGGCTACGGGTAGGGGTAGGGGAAGGGGTATGGGTTGGGGTTAGGGTTAGGGTTAGTGTTAGGGTTGGGTTGGTGTTAGGGTTAGCTTTAAGGTTGGGGTTTATGTTTTATGGTTATGGTTGGGTTATGGTTAAGTTCAGGGCTTGGGATAGGGTTGGGGCTGGGGCTGGGGCTGGGGTTGGGGTTGGGGTTAAGGTTAGGGTTAAGTTTGGGTTTGGGGTAGGGTTAGGGTTTAGGTTTGGGGTTGGTGATAGGGTTGGGGTTAGGCTTGGGGTTGGGGCTATGGCTAGGGATAGGGCTGGGGCTGGTGCTGGGGCTGGGGCTGCGGCTGGGGCTGGGATTCAGGTGGGGTTAGCATTAGGGTTGGGTTGGGGATAGGGCAGGGTTAGCTTTGGGTTGGGTTTTGGGGTTGGGGTTTGGGGTTGGGGTTAGGATTAGGGTTGGGGTTGGGGTTACTCTTGGGGTTGGGAGTTGGGGTTACAGTTAGGGTTAAGGTTATGGTTGGGGTTACGGTTAGGGTTAGGATTAGGGGTTACGGTTGGGGTGAGGAAAAGAGTTTAGGGTTAGGGTTATTGTTGGGGTTATGGTTAGGGTTGGGTTGGGTTTAGGGTTGTGGTTGGGGTTGAGGGTTAAGTTTAGGGTTAGCCTTACTGTTGGGGTAAGGGTTAGAAGAGTTTTAGGTTTGGGGGTTAAGTTTAGAATAAGGTTGCGGTTGGGGTTAGGGTTTAGAGTTAGGATTAGGGTTAGGGTTAGTATTGGTGTTTACAGTTAGGGTTAGCATTGGGTTTAGGGTTGTGTTAGCATTAGGGTTAGGGTAAGTGTTTGGAGTTAGGGTTAGGGTTAGGATTTGGGGTTTAGGGATAGGGTAAGGGTTATGGTTATAGTTAGGGTTGTGTTAGGGTTGGGGTTATGGGTAGGGTAAGGTGTGGGAGTGCGGTATGGGTGTAGGGGTTAGTGTTAGGGATAGGGTTTGGTTAGCGTTTTGGTTGGGGTTAAGGTTGGGGTATAGGCTTTAGGGTTGGGGTTATGGTTTGGGGTTTAGGGTTATGGTTATGGTTAGAGTTGGGGTTAGGGTTGGGGGCTGGGGCTGGTGTGGGGCAGGGGCTGGTGCTGGGTCTGGGGCTGCGGCTGGCCCTAACCTGGGGTTAGGGTTGGGTTGGGGGTTGGGTTAGGGTTAGGGTTAAGGTTGGGGTTTGGGGTTTAGGGTTTAGGGTTGGGGTTGTGGTTAGGGTTTTGGGGTTGGGGTTAGGGTTGGGGTTTGGCTTTGGGGTTAAGTTTAGGGGTTGGGTTTGGGGTAGGGGTAGGGTTAGGACTTCTGGTTAGGTTTAGGGTTAGGGTGAGGTTTGGATTAGGGTTAGGGTTGGGGTGTACAGTTAGGGTTAAGGTTAGTGTTGGGGTTACGGTTGGGGTTAGGGTTAGGTTTCTGTTTAGGATTTAAGGTTAGGGTTAGGGTTAGGGTGTACAGTTTGGGGTTAGGGTTAGGGTTAGGGTTAGCTTTGGGGTTAGGGTTAGCGTTGGGGTTGGGGTTGGGGTTAAGGTTAGTGTTAGATTTGGGGTTAGGGTTAACGTTACTGTTAGTGTTAGCGGTAGGGTTAGGGTTGGGCTTAGTGTTGGGGGTATGGTTAGGTTTGGGTTTAGGGTATGTTTAGGGTTAGGTTGGGGTTGGGTTTGGGGTTAGGGTTACGGTTAGTGTTACTGTTTGGGTTAGGGTTAGAAGGTTTAGATTTAGGATTAGGGTTAGAATAGGGTTAGGGTTAAGTTTATGGTAGGGTTAGGGTTAGAGTTGGGTTTTGGTTTGGGGTTAGGGTTATGGTTAGCTTTGCTGTTGGGGTTAGGGTTAGAAGAGGTTTGGGTTTGGGGATAGGGTTAGAATAGGGTTAGGGTTAGATTTGGGGTATTGGGGTTGGGGTTGGGGTTATGGTTGGGGTTGGGGTTAGGGTTGGGTTTAGGACTAGGGATAGGGTTAGAGCTAGGGGTAGGGCTGGGGCTGGGGCTGGGGTTGGGTTTAGGTTATGGTTAAGTTTAGGGTTGGGGTAGGGTTATTTTGGGGTTGGGGTTGGGGTTGGGGTTGGGGTTAAGTTTAAGGCTATGGCTGGGGTTAGAGCTTGGGCTAGTACTGGGGCTGGGGCTGCGGCTGGGGCTGGGGTTGGGGTATGGGTTGGGTTTTAGGGTTGGGGTTAGGATTAGGGTTAGGTTTTTGGGGTTTAGGTTGGGGTTGGGGTTGGGGTTGGGGTTGGGGTTGGGGTTGGAGTTTGGGGTTAGTGTTGGTGTTGGGGTGGGGTTGGGGTTGGTGTTGGGGTTAGGGTTGGGTTTGGGGTTAGGATTAGGATTAGGGTTAGGGATTAGGGTTACTCTTGGGGTTAGGAGTTAGGGTTAGGGTTGGGGTTACAGTTATTGTTGGGGTTAGGGTTAGGGTTGGGGTTGGGGGTTAGGGTTAGTGTTGGGGTTATGGTTGGGGTTGGGTTAGGGTTAGGGTTGAGGTTGGGGTTAGGGTTGGGTTTGGGGTTAGCATTACTGTTAGGGTTTAGGTTTAGGGTTAGGTTTATAAAACGGTTAGGGTTAGGATTAGGATTTGGGGTTAGGATTAGGGTTAGTGTTAGTATTGGTGGTTACGATGAGGGTTAGCATTAGGGTTAGGGTTGTGTTAGCATTAGGGTTAGGGTAAGTGTTTAGAGGTAGGGTTAGGTTTAGGGTTTTAGGGATAGGGTCAGGTTTATGGTTAGGGTTAGTGTTGTGTTAGGGTTAGGGTTACGGGTAGGGTAAGGGGTAGGTGTGCAGTTTGGGTGTGGGGTGAGGGTTAGGGTTAGGGATAGGTTTGGGTTAACGTTTGGGTGAGGTTTGAGGTTAGGGAATGGGGTTTAGTGTTAGGGTTAGGTTTGGGGTTTGGGGTTACGGTTAGTGTTAGGGTTAGGGTTAGGGCTAGGGATAGGGTAAGGGCTGGTGCTAGGGCTGGGGCTACGGCTAGTGCTAAGGTTGAGGTTAGGGTTAGTGTTTAGGGTTAGGGTTAGGGGTTAGATTGGGATTTGGGGTTAGGGTTAGGGTTAGGTTTAGGTTTGGGATTTAGGGGTTAGGGTTAGGGTTATGGTGAGCGTTAGTGTTATGGTTTGGGGTTTAGGCTTAGGGTTAGGGTTAGGATTAGGGTTAGGGTTAGGGATAGGGTTAGGGCTAGGGTTAGGGTTAGGGTTAGGGTTGGGGTTGGGGGTGGGGTTATGTGTAGGGGTAGGGGTAGGGGACAGGGAAGCAGTATGATAAGGGGTTATGGTTTGGATTAGGGTTAGGGTTAGGGTTAAGGTTAGGGTTTAGGGTTAGGGTTGGGGTTAGGGCTATGGATAGGGTTAGAGATGGGGTAGTGCTAGGGCTAAGGTTGGGATTAAGTTTAGGATTAGCACTAGGGGTAGAGGTAGGGGTAGGGTTGGGACTTCTGTTTGGGGTTGGGGTTATGGTTGGATTAAGGTTAGGGATAGAGTTAGTGTTGGGGTTAGGGGTTAGGTTTGGGGTTTATGCTTTATGGTTGGGGTTGGGGTTAGGGTTGGGGCTAGGGATAGGGTTGGAGCTAGGGATGGTGCTAGGGCTAAGGTTGGGGTTAAGTTTGGGGTTAGGGTTAGTGGTAGGGGGTAGGGGTAGGGTTAGGACTTCTGGTTCTGGTTGGGGTTATGGTTGAATTAGGGTTGGGGTTAGGGTTAGGGTGTGGGGTTTAGGGTTAAGGTTAGTGTTAGTGTTAGGGTTTAGGGATAGGGTTAGGTTTGGGTTTAGGATTTAGGGTTAGGGTAGGGTTAGTTTTGGGGTGTAGAGTTTATGGTTAGGGTTAGTGTTGAGGCTTAGGCTTTGGGGTTGGCGTTAATTTTAGGGGTTGGGGTTGGGGTTGGGGTTAAGGTTAATGTTAGGTTAAGGGTTAGGGGGTTGGGGTTAGGGTTGGGGTTAGTGTTGGGGTTGGGGTTAGGGTATGTTTGGGGTTGGGGTTGGGGTTGGGGTTGGAGATAGGGTTAGGGGTTAGTGTTACTGTTAGGGTTAGGGTTAGAAGAAGTTTAGATTTAGGATTAGGGTTAGAATAGGGTTAGGGTTAAGTTTATGGTAGGGTTAGGGTTAGGGTTGGGGTTTGGGTTGGGGTTAGGGTTGTGGTTAGCTTTACTGTTAGGGTTGGGGTTAGAAGAGTTTTAGGTTTAGGGATAGGGTTAGAATAGGGTTAGGGTTAGATTTGGGTATTAGGGTTAGGGTTGGGGTTATGGTTGGGGTTGGGGCTAGGGATAGGTTTGGGGTTTGGGGTTGGGTTTATGGGTAGGGAAGGGGAAGGGGTATGGCTTGGGGTTGGGTTTGGGGTTGGGTTTGGGATTAGGGTTGTGTTAGGGTTAGGGTTGGGGTTTAGAGTTCAGGGTTAGGTTTAGGGTTAGGGTTCCAGTTAGGTTTAGGCTTTATGGTTGGGGTTAGGGTTAGGATTAGGGTTAGTGTTAGGTTTAGGGTTAAGTTTGGGGTTACAGTAGGGTTAGGGTTAGTGTTAGGGTTAGGCTTTAGGGATAGGGTTAGCGTTAGGGGTTGGGGTTAGGGTTAGGATTAAGGTTAGTGTTAGGGGTTGGGGTTGGGGTTAGTGTTAGTGTTGGTGTTGGGGTTAGGTTTGGGGTTAGTGTTGGGGTTAGGGGTTGGGTTTAGGGTTTGGGGTATGTTTAGGGTTAGGTGTGTTTAGGGTTGGGGTTGGGGTTGGGGTTGGGGTTAGGGTTGGGGTTAGTGTTACAGTTAGGATTAGGATTAGAAGATGTTAGAGTTAGGATTAGGGATAGGAATAATGTTGGCCTTAATGTTAGGGTGAGGTTAGGATTAGAGTGGGGTTTGGGTTGGGGTTAGGGTTATGGTTAGCTTTACTGTTAGGGTTAGGGTGAGAAGAGGTTTGGGTTTGGGGTTAGGGTTAGAATAGTGTTGGCGTTGGGTTTAGGGTATTAGGTTTATGGTTGGCGTTTGGGATTTGGGGTTGGGGTTAGGTTGGTGTTGGGGTTAGGGAGGGTTAGGGCTAAGGTTGGGGTTAGAGTTATGGTTGGGTTACGGTTAGTATTGGGGTAGGGGTAGGGCTAGGGATAGGGTTACGGCTAGAGTTAGGTTTAGGGTTTGGTGTTAGGGTTACGGGTAGGGATAGGGGAAGGGGTATGGCTTGGGGTTAGTGTTAGCTTTAGGGTTAGTGTTAGGGTTGGGTTAGGGTTAGTGTTATGGTTTAGGGTTTAGGTTTAGGGTTAGTGTTAGGGTTCCGGTTGGGGTTAGGCTTTATGGTTATGGTTAGCATTATTGGTTATGGTTTGGGTTAGAGTTAGGGTTAGGGTTAGTGATAGGTTTAGGGTTAAGTTAGGTTTAGGGTAGGGTTAGGGTTAGGTTTAGGGTTAGGGTGTAGGGTTTAGGGTTAGAGTTAGTGTTAGCGTTAGGCTTTAGGGTTAGGGTTAGCGTTAGGGGTTAGGGGTTGGGTTAGGGTTAAGGTTAGTGTTATATTTATGGTTAGGTTTAAGGTTAGTGTTAGTGTTAGGGTTAGGGTTGGGGTTAGTGTTAGGGTTAGGGTTACGTTTAGGTTTAGGGTATGTTTAGGGTTAGGGTTGGGGTTGGGTTTGGGGTTAGGGTTGGGGTTAGTGTTAAAGTTAGGTTTAGGGTTAGAAGAAGTATGGATTTGGGGTTAGGGTTAGAATACGGTTGGGGTTAAGGTTAGGATACGGTTGGGGTTAGGGTTGGGGTTTGAGTTAGGGTTAGGGTGATGGTTAGCTTTACTGTTAATGTTAGGGTTAGAAGAGGTTTAGGTTTAGGGTTAGGTTTAGAATAAGGTTATGGTTAGGTTTGGGGTATTAGGGTTATGGTTAGCGTTTGGGATTTGGGGTTGGGGTTGGGGTAGGGTTAAGGCTAAGGTTAGAGTTAGAGTTAGTGTTGGGTTGGGGTTAGGATTAGTATTGGTGTGGGGTTTGGGCTAGGGATAGTGTTAGGTCTAGGGTTAGTTTTGGGTGTGGTGTTAGGGTTACAGATAGGGATAGGGGATGGGGTATGACTTGGGATTAGGGTTAAGGTTAGGGTTAGGGTTAGGGTTATGGTGAGGTTAGGGTTAATGTTAGGGTTTGGGGTTTAGGGTTAGTGTTAGGGTTAGGGTTCGGTTGGGGTTAGGCTTTATAGTTGGGGTTAGCGTAATTGGTTGGGGTTAGGGTTAGGGTTAGGGTAGGGTTAGGGTTCGGGTTGACATTGGGGTTATATTTGTGTTGGGTTTAGGGTTGGGGTTAGGGTTTATGGTTTAGGGATAGGGTGAGGGATAGAGTTAAGGTTAGGGTTAGGGTTGGGTTGGGGTTAGGGTTAGGGCTAGGGCTACGGTGAGGTTTAGGCTTAGGGATAGTGGTAGGGTTGTGGTTGTGGTAAATGTTACTGTTAGGGTTAGGGTAGAATAAGTGTGGGGTTTCGGTTAGAATAGGGTTAGAGATAGGGTTTTAAATTTAGGGTTAAGGTTATTTTAGGGTTAGGGTTGGGGTTTAGGGTTAGGGTTAGGTTCATTGTTTGGGGTTAGGTTAGGGTTGAGGAAGGGGTATGTTAGGGGTGTGGTTAGGGATAGGGTTAGGGTTCAGTGTTTAGGTTGGGTTAGGGATAGAGGTAGGGTTATGGTTAGGGTTGGGTTAGGGGTTGGGGTGGGGTAGGGCTAGGTTTGGGGCTACACTGGGATGGGTTAGGGTTATGGTTGGGGTAGGTGTACAGTCAGGGGTTGAGGTTAGTGTTGGGGTTAGGGTTAGGGTTGGAAAGTGTTTAGGGTTAGGGTTAGGGGTAGGGGTAGGGGTATTGATGTTGTTGTTAGGGTTAGGGTTAGGGTTGGGTTAGGGGGGGAGGGTTAGGGTTAGGGTTGGGATAGTGTTTAGGGTTAGGGTTAGGGGTAGGGGTAGGGGTAGGGTGGTGTTGTTGTTGTTGGGTTAGGGTTAGGGTTGGGTTAGGGTTAGGGGTTGAGGTTAGTGTTAGGGTTAGGGTTAGGGGTTGGGATAGTGTTTAGGGTTAGGGGTAGGGGTAGGGGTAGGGGTAGGGGTAGTGTGTTGTTGTTAGGGTTAGGGTTAGGGTTGGGTTAGGGTTAGGGGTAGGGGTAGGGTTAGGGTTAGGGTTAGGGATAGGTTTAGGGCAGGGCTAATGCTAGGGCTAGGGCTACAGCTGGGCAAAAGCTTAGGGTTAGGGTTAATGTTTGGGGTTAGGCTTGGGGTTACACTTTAGGGTTAGGGGTTAGCTTCATTGGTTGCAGTTAGGATTGGTTAGTTTAGATTTGGGGTTAGGGTTAGGGTTAGTGTTAGGGTTAGGGTTAGTGTTGGGGTTAGTGTTAGGATTGGGGTTGGGTTTAGGGATAGGGTAGGTTTACGGTTGGGGTTTGGGTTTGGGTTGGGGTTAGGGTTAGTGTTAGAGTTAGGGTTGGGGTAAGGGTTAGAAGGGTTTAGATTTTGGGTTGGGGTTAGAATAGGGTTAGGGTTAGGGTTAGGGTAGGGTTATGGTTAGTGTTAGTATTGGTGGTTACGGTTACTGTTAGCATTAGGGTTGGGGTTGTGTTAGCATTGGGGTTAGGGTTAGTGTTTAGGGTTAGGGTTAGGGTTTAGGATTTAGGGATAGGGTTAGGGTTATGGTTAGGGTAGGGTTGTGTTAGGGTTAGGGTTACGGGTAGGGTAGCGGTAGGGGTACGGTTTGGGTGTATGGTTAGGGTTAGGGTTAGGGATAGGGTTGGGTTAGGGTTAAGATTAGGGTATAGTGTTTGGGGTTTGGGTTAGTGTTAGGGTTTTACGATTTGGGGTTAGAGTTGGGGTTGGGGTTAAGGTTGGGGCTGGGGCTAGGGTTGGGGAAAGGGCTGAGTACTAGGGCTGGGGCTATGGCTAGGGCTAAGGATAGGATTAGGGTTGGTGTTTGGGGTTGGGGTTGGGGTTTGGGGTTGGGGTTGGGGTTGGTGTGGTGTTGGGGTTGGGGTTGGGGTTGGGGCTGTGGCCGGGTTGGGTCTGGGGCTGGTGCTGGGGCTGGGTCTACGGCAGGGCTGGGGCTAGGGTGGGGGTTAGGATTTGGGGTTGGGGTTGGTGTTGGGATAGGGTGGGGTTTACGGTTTGGGTTGGGGTTGGGGCAGGTTGGTTTGGGGTGGGGTTAGGGTGGGGGGGATAGTGTGGTTTAGGTTGGGGTTGGATTAGTGTTAGGGTTGGGTTTCTCTTAGTGTTAGGAGTTAGGTTTGGGGTTACGGTTACGGTTATGGTTAGGGTTCGTTAGGTTGGGAGGGTGGGGATAGGAGTTTATGTTGGGTTAGTGTTAGGGTTATGGTTAGGGTTGGGTTAGGGTTAGGGTTGTGGTTGGGGTTAGGGTTAGGTTTGGGGTTAGCTTTACTGTTGGGGTTAGGGTTAGAAGGTTTAGGTTTGGTGTTAGGTTTAGAATAGGGTTAGGGTTAGGGTTAGGTTTTGGGGTTAGGATTAGTGTTAATGTTAGTATTGGTGGTTACGGTGAGGTTAGCGTTAGGGTTAGGAGTTGTGTCAGTATTAGGGTTTGGGTAAGTGTTTAGAGTTAGGGTTAGGTTTAGGGTTTAGGGTTTAGGGATATGTTTAGGTTTATGGTTAGGGATAGGGTTGTGTTAGGGTTGGGGTTACGGGTAGGGTAAGGGGTAGGGTACGGTTTCAGTGTGGGGTTAGTGTTAGGGTTAGGAATAGGGTTGGGTTTGAATTTGGGTTAGGGTTGAGGTTGGGGTATAGGGTTTGGGGTTAGGGTTAGGGTTTGGGTTTTGGGGTTAGGGTTAAGGTTTGGGGTTTGGGGTTGGGGTTGGGGTTGGGGCTAGGGATAGGGATAGACTAAGGGCTAGTGCTAGGGCTGGGGCTACGGCAAGTGCTAAGGTTAGGGTTGGGTTAGTGTTTCTGGTTGGGGTTAGGTTTGGGTTTGGGATTTATTGTTAGGGTTATCGTTAGTGTTAGGTTTTAGGGTTTGAGGCTTGGGGTTGGGTTTGGGGCTAGGTATGGGGTTAGGACTGAGGCTTGGGTTTAGGGTTAGGGTTTGGGGGTTATGTGTGGGGTAGGGGTAGGGGTAGGGAAGCGGTATGGCTAGGGGTTATGGTTGGGGTTAGAGTTGGGTTGGGGTTAGGGTTAAGGTTAGGGTTTGGGGTTTAGGGTTAGGGTTGGGGTTAGGGTTGGGGCTAGGGATACGGTTAGAGCTATAGATAGTGCTAGAGCTAGGGTTTGGGGTTAGGGGTAGGTTCGGGTTACGGGTAGAGGTAGGGATACGGTTGGGACTTCTGGTTAGGTTTAGTGTTAGGGTTATGGTTGGATTCGGATTAGGGTTAGGGTTGGGTTGTAGGTTTGGGGTTAGGGTTAGTGTTAGTGTTAGGCTTTAGGGTTAGGGTTGCGTTGGGATTAGGCTTAGGGTTAGGGTTAAGGTTAGTTTTAGATTTGGGGTTAAGGTTAGGGTTAGTGTTAGTGTTAGTGTTAGGGTTGGGTTAGGTTTGGGGTTGGGGGTAGGGTTAGGGTTAGGGATAGGGGCTGGGTTTGGGGCAAGGGATAGTTTTGGGGCTGGGGCTACAGCTGGGGCAAAGTTTGGGGTTAGGGTTAGTGTTTGGGGTAGGGTTAGGCTTTGGGGTTAGGGTTAGTGTTATTGGTTACGGTTGGGGTTAAGATTGGTTTAGATTTGGGTTTAGGTTTGGGGTTTGTGTTAGTGTTAGGGTTAGGGTTGAGGTTGGTTTTGGGGTTTGGGGTTGGGTTTGGGGTTAGGGTAGGTTCATGGTTGGGGTTTGGTTTGGGGCTGGGGAAGGGTTAGGGTTAGCTTTACTGTTGGGGTTAGGGTTAGAAAGGTTTAGATTTGGGATTGGGGTTAGAATAGAGTTGGGGTTGGGGTTAGGGGTTGGGGTGGGGTTAGGGTTGGGGTTAGGGGTAGGGGTAGGGGTAGGACTAGTGGTTGAGGTTAGTGTTGGGGTTGGGTTGGGGTTAAGTTTGGGGTTGGGTTTGGGGCTAGTTCTGGGACTGGGGTTTAAAGCTAGGGCTATGTCTGGGGCTAAGGCTAGGATTAGGGGTTAGAGTTGGGGTTGGGGTTGGGGGTAAGGGTAGGATAAGAGGTTGAGGTTGGTGTTGGGGTTAGGGTTAGTTTTGGGTTGGGGTTGGGTTTGGGGTTAGGGTTAGTGTTAGGCTTGGGGTTGGGGCTAGTTTTATGGTTGGGGTTAAGTTTGGGTCTGGGATTTATGGTTTGGGGTTGGGGTAAGGGCTGGGGTTGGTTTTAGGACAAGGGCTGGTGCTGGGGCTGGGGCTACGGCTGGGGCTAGGGGTTGGGGGTAGGGGTTAGGGGTTGGGGTTGGGCTTGGGGTTGTGTTAGTCTTGGGGTTAGCATTAAGGTTGGGGTTTAGGGTGTATTGTTATGCTTGGGTTTAGGTTTGGGGCTAGAGATAGGGTTAGGGCTAGGAGTAGGGATAGGGCTAAGGTTGGGGTTGGGGTTGGGGTTAAGTTTGGGTTTGGGGTAGGGTTAGGATTGGGGTTGGGGTTGGGGTTGGGGTTGGGGTTGGACTGGGGTTGGGGCTGTGGCTGGGGTTAAGGCTGGGGCTAGTGCTGGGGCTGGGGCTACGGCTAGGGATAGGGTTGGGGTAGGGGTAACCGGTTGGGGTTGGGCTTAGGGTTAAGGCTATGACTAGGGATAGGGCTAAGGCTAGTGCTGGGGCTGGGGCTGGGGCTAGGGCTGGGGTTCAGGTGAGGGTTAGCATTGGGTATGGGGTTGGGGTTGGGGCAGGGGTTAGCTTTGGGGTTGGGGTTTGGGAGTTGGGGTTTGGGGTTAGAGATAGGATTGGGGTTGGGGTTGGGGTTATTCTTGGGGTTGGGAGTTGGGGTTGGGGTTACGGTTACGGTTATGGTTAGGGTTAGGGTTGGGGGTTAGGATTAGGGTGAGGAATAGAGGTTTAGGGATAGGGTTAGTGTTAGGGTTATGGTTTGGGTTGGGTTAGGTTTGGGGTTGTGGTTGGGGTTAGGGTTAATTTTAGGGTTAGCGTTATTGTTGGGGTAGGGTTAGAAGAGGTTTAGGTTTGGGGTTAGGTTTAGAATAAGGTTACGGTTGGGGCTAGGGTTTAGGGGTTAGGATTAGGGTTAGTGTTAGTATTGGTCGTTACAGTTGGGTTTAGCATTAGGGTTAGGGTTGTGTTAGCATTAGGGTTAGGGTAAGTGTTTGGAGTTAGGGCTAGGGTTAGGGTTTAGGGTTTAGGGATAGGGTTGGGGTTATGGTTTTGGTTAGCGTTGTGTTGGGGTTAGGGTTAAGGGTAGGGTAAGGGGTAGGGGGTACGGTTTGGGTGTAGGGATAGTGTTAGGGATAGGGTTTGGTTGGCGTTTGCGTTAGGGTTAGGTAGGGTATAGGGCTTAGAGTTGGGGTTACGGTTTGGGGTTTAGGGTTATGGTCATGGTTAGGGTTAGGGTTGGGGCTAGGGCTAGTGTTAGGACAAGGGCTAGTGCTGGGGGCTGGGAGCTGGGGCTAAGGCTAGGGCTAAGGTTAGGGGTTAGGGTTAGTGTTTGGGGTTAGGGTTATGGTTAGTGTTTAGGGTTGGGGTTGGGTTTACGTTTAGGATTTGGGGTTAGGGTTATGGTTGGGGTTAGGTCAGCTTTAGTGTTGGGTTTTGGGGTTTAGGCTTGGGGTTAGGGTTAGTGTTAGGGTTAGGGTTAGGGATAGGTTTGGGGCTAGTGTTGGGTTTAATGTTAATGGTTGGGGTTATGTGTAGAAGTAGGGGTAGAGGTAGGGGAAGAGGTATGGCTGGGGTTGGGGTTGGGGTTGGGATTAGGTTTGGGTTGGGGTTGGGGCTGGGGATGGGGTTAGAGCTAGGGATAGTGCTGGGGCTGGGGTTGGGGTCAAGGTTAGGGTTAAGTTTGGGGTTAGGGTTAGGGGTAGGGTTAGGACTTGTGGTTGGTGTTAGGGTTGCGGTTTTGGTTGGATCAGGGTTATGTTTAGGGTTAGGGTGTGGAGTTTAGGGATAAGGTAAGTGCTAGGGTTGGGGTTTGGGGTTAGGGTTGGTTTGGGTTTGGGATTTAGGGTTAGGTTAGGGGTTGGGGTGATGGTTAGGGTTGGGGTGTGGAGTTTGGGGTTGGGGTTAGTGTTGGGGTTAGGCTTTAGGGTTAGAGTTAGCATTAGGGGTTAGGGTTAGGGTTAAGGTTAGTGTTAGGTTTAGTGTTAGTTTTAGGGTTAAGGTTAGGTTTAGGGTTAGGGTATGTTTAGGGTTAGGGTTGTGGTTGGGGTTAGGGTTGGGGTTAGGGTTAGTGTTACTGTTAGGGTTAGGGTTAGAAAGTTTAGATTTAAGGCTAGGGGTTAGATTGGGGTTAGGGGTTAAGGTTAGGGTGGGGTTAGGGGTTAGGGTTGGGGTTTGGGTTGGGGTTAGGGTTGGGGTTAGCTATACTGTTGGGGTTGGGTTTAGAAAAGTTTGGGTTTGGGGTTGGGGTTAGAATAGGGTTAGGGGTTGGGTTTGGGGTACTAGGGTTACGGTTGGCGTTTGGGATTTAGGATTAGGGTTATGTTGGGGTTGGGGTTGGGGTTAGGATAGGGTTGGGGCTAAGGTTGGGGTTAGGTTATGGATGGGTTAGGGTTGGGGTTAGTATTGGGGTAGGGTTGGGGCTAGGGATAGGATTAGGTCTGGGGTTGGGTTTGGGGTTTGGGGTTGGGGTTACGGGTAGGTATGGGGGAAGGGGTATGGCTTGGGATTATGGTTGGGGTTAGGGTTGGGGTTGGGTTAAGGTTAGGTTTGGGGTATGGGGTTTAGGGTTAAGTTAGAGTTATGGTTAGTGTTATGGTTAGCTTTATTCTTGGGGTTAGGGTTAGAAGAGGTTTAAATTTGGGGTTATGGTTAGAATAGTGTTAAAGTTATGATTAGGGAATTGGGGTTAGGGTTAGCATTCATGATTTGGGGTTAGGGGTTGGGTTTACGTATGGGGTTTGGGTTAGTACTAGGTTGGGGTTGGTGCTAGGGAATACGGTAAGTCAAGGGTTATGATTGGGGCTAGGGATTATGGTTACAGGGGGTTGGGGAAGAGGTGTGGCTTGGGGTTGGGGTTGGGGTTGGGGTTGGGGGTTGGGGTTGGGGTTAGCGTGGGTTTGGGGTTGGGGTTAGCATTACTCTTAGATTTGGGGTTAGAAGAGTTTTAGCGTTGGGGTTAGTGTTAGGGTTGGGGTTGGGCTAAGGTTGGGGTTAGGGCTGGAGGTTTGGGTTAGGATTAGGGATTAGGGTTACGGGTGGGGTAGGGGTAGGAGTAGGGAAAGATGCATGGCTTGGGGTTAGGGTTAGGTTTAGGTTTGGGTTAGGGTTAGGGTTAGGGTTAGGGTTTGGGTTTAGGGTTTATGGTAGGGTTATGGTTGGGGCTAGGGATAGGGTTAGGGCTATGGCTGGTGCTAGGGTTAATATTAGTGTTAGGGTTAGGGTTAGTGTTGGGGGTTAGGGGCAGCGGTAGGGGTAGGGGTTTGGGTTTGGATTAGGGTTATCTTTAGGGTTGGGTTAGGGTTGGGGTTAGTTTTACTCTTGGGATTTGGGTTGGGGTTGGGGTTAAGGTTTGGGGTTAGGATTAGGTTTGGGGTTAGGGTTAAGGTTATGGTAAGGGCTAGGGCTGGGGGTTGGGGTTAGGTTGGGGTTGGGTTGGGGTTGGGTGTAAGGTGTGGGGATAGGGTTAGGGTTGGGATTACGGTTGGGGGTTAGGGTTAGTATTAGGTTGGGGGTAGTGGTAGGGGATGGGTTGGGGTCAGGGTTAAGGTTAGTGCTATGGTTGGGTTAGGTTTTTGTTGGGGTTAGGATTGGGGTTGGTGTTGGGGTTAGGGTTGGGGCTAGGGATAGGGTTGGGGCTGGGGCCATTGCTGGGGCCATGGCTGGGACTTCGACTAGGGTTAGGGGTTGGGGTTAGAGTTTTGGGTTAGGGCATGGTTTAGTGTTATGGTTAGTGTTGGGGGTTAGGGTTAGGGTTAGGATTAGAGTTATCGGTTTCGGGTAAGGGTGCGGGTAGGGAATGTGTTGAGGTTAGTGTTAGGGTTGGGGTTTGGTTACAGTTAGGGTTAGAGTTTGGGGTTGGGGTTAGGGATAGGGTTAGGGTTAGGGTTGGGGTTGGGGTTGGGGTTGGGGATTAGGGCTGGGGTTGGGTTTAGGGTTAGGTTTGGTGTTAGGGTTGGGGTTAGGGGTTGGTTTTAGGGTTTGGTTTAGGGTTAGCTTTGGTGTTTAGTTTTAGGGTTAGGGTTGGGGTTGGGGTTATGGTTTGGGGTTAGTGTTAGGGTTAGGGTTAGGGTTTATGGTTGGGTTTAGTGTTAGGGTTGGGGTTTGGGTAAGGGTCAGGGGTCAGAGTCAGGATCAGGTTGAGGGTTTATGGTTAGGTTTAGCATTAGGGTTAGGGTTAGGGTTGGGTTAGCGTTAGGGGTTGGGGTTAGGGTTAGGTTTAGGGTTGGGGTTAGGGTTGGGGTTAGTGTCAGGGTCATGGTCAGGGTCAGGGTCAGAGTCAGGGTCAGGGTTTAGGGTTAGGTTTAGCATTAGGGGTTAGCGTTAGGGTTAGGGTTGGGTTTGGGGTTGGCGTTAGGTGTTAGGGTTAGGGTTGGGGTTTGGGTTTAGGGTTAGGGGTTAGGGTTGGGGTCAGGGTCAGTGTCAGGGGTCAGGGTCAGAGTCAGGGTCAGGGTTTGGGGTTCGGTTTAGCGTTATGGTTAGCGTT
This sequence comes from Nanger dama, assembly GCA_917880005.1. Taxonomy (NCBI): domain Eukaryota; kingdom Metazoa; phylum Chordata; class Mammalia; order Artiodactyla; family Bovidae; genus Nanger; species Nanger dama. The sequence continues at coordinate 3,246 of CAKJTW010000457.1, read as the reverse complement.
GGGGTTAGGGTTATGACTATGGTTGGGGTTTAGGGTTAGGGTTGGGTTAGGGTTAGGGTTGGGGTTGGGGTTAGGGTTGGGATTGGGGTTACGATTGGGGTTGGGTTTGGGGTTGGGGTTAGGGTTGGGGGTTGGGGTTAGGGTTGGGGTTGGGGTTGGGGTTAGGGTTAGGGTTGGGGTTAGGTTTGGGGTTGGGGTTAGTGTTAGGGCTGGGGTAGGGTTAGGGGTTAGGGTTGGGGGTTAGTGTTGGGGTCAGGTTTGGGGTTAGGATTTAGGATTATTGTTGGGGTCGGGTTATGGTTGGGTTATGGTTGTGTTAGGTTTTAGGGTTTGGGATTAGTGTTAGAGTTAGTGTTAGGGCTAGAGATAGGGTTGAGGGCTAGGGTTGGGGTTGGTGTTAGGGTTAATATTAGGGTTAGGGTTAGGTTTAGTTTAGAGTTAGGGTTAGGGTTAGTGTTACTCTTGGGGTTTGGGTTGGCGTTAGTTTGGGGTTAGTGTTTGGGGTTGGGATATGGTTTGGGGTTGGGGTTAAGATTAGGGTAGGGCTAGGGCTGGGGTTGGGGTTATTGTTAGGGTTAGGGTTGGGTTGGGGTTGGGTGTAAATGTAGGGGTAGGGTTGGGATTAGGGTTACAGTTGGGGGTTGAGGGTTAGGGGTAGTGGTATGGTGATGGGTTGGGGTCAGGGGTTAAGGTTAGTGCTATGGTTGGGTTAGGTTTTTGTTGGGGTTAGGGTTGGGGATGGTGTTAGTGTTGGGGTAAGGGCTAGAGATGGGGTTGGGGCTGGGTCTGTTGCTATCGCTATGGCTAGGGGTTGGACTAGGGTTGGGGTTGGGGTTAGGGTTTGGGGATAGGGTATGTTTTAGGGTTATGGTTAGTGTTAGGGGTTAATGTTGGGGTTAGGGTTAGAGTTATCAGTTAGTGGTAGGGGTACGGGTAGGGAATGGGTTGAAGTTAGTGTTGGGTTTAGGGATTGGTTACAGTTATGGTTAGGGTTAGGGTTTATTGTTTGGGGTTAGAGTTAGGGTTGGGTTTAGGGTTAGGGATGGAGTTAGGGTTAGGGTTCAGAGTTAAGGTTGGGGTTAGATTTGGGTTAGGGATTAGGGATAGGGGTAGGGGTATGGGTTGCGGTTGGGTTTGGGGTTTGCATTGTGTTAGGGGTTAGGGCTGGGGCTGGGATTAGGTTCAGAAATAGTGCCAGAGGTAGGACTACGGCTAGGTGTGGGGTTAGGTTTTAGGGTTAGTGTTAGGTTTGGGGTTTAATGTTGGGGTTAGGGTTAGGGAAGAGTTGGGTTTGGATTAGTTTTAGGGTTTAGGGTTAGGATTAGGGTTAGGTTTGGGGTTTAGGATTAGGGTCAGGTTTGGGTTTATTGGTTAGGGTTGGTGTTAGGATTAGGGGTTAAGGTTAAGGTTAGTGGTAGGTTTAGGGGTTGTGGTTGGGGTTGGGGTTAGGGTTAGTGTTGGTGTTTTTGGGGTTATGTTTAATGTTTAGAGTTAGGGTTGGGGTTGGGGTTTGGGGTTTCGGGATAGGGTTAGGGTTGGGTTGAGGTTGGGGTTATAGCTTACGTTCAGGGGTTAGTGTTAGAGTTCAAGGTTTAGGTTTGGGATTAGGGTTGGGTTTGGCGTTGGGTTAGCATTATGTTTGGGGTTGGGGCTGGGGCTGGGATATGGTTGGGGCTGGGGCTGGTGCTTGGGCTGGGGCTGGGGTTGCGGTTGGGGTTAGGGATAGGGTTAGAGTAAGGGGTAGGGTTGGATTAGGTTTGGGGTTAGTGTTTGGGTTTGGGGTTAGGGTTAGTGATAGGATTGAGGTTTGGGTATAGGGTTGGGGTTAGAGTAAGGTTAGGGGTTGTGGTTACTGTTAGGTTTAGGGATAGGGTTAGGATTGGGTTAGTGGTACTGTTAGGGTTGGGGGTTTAGTGTTGGGGTTAGGGTTAGGGTTAGGGTTTAGGGTTTAGGGATAGGGTTAGGTTTAATATTAGGGTTAGTGTTAGAAGTAGGGGTAGGGATAGGGGTGGTGGTTAAGGTTGGGATTAGTGTTAGGTTAGGGTTGTGTTAAGGCTAGGGGTAAGGGTAGGTAGATGGGTAGTAGAAGGTTTAGGGTTAGGGTTAAGCAGAGTTGGGGTTAAGATTAGGGTTAGGGTTACGGTTAGGCTTAGGGTTAGGGTTATGGGTAGGTTTTGGGTTAGGGGTTAGGTTGGGGTTAGGGTTAGGGTGTTAGGTTTAAGGTTAGGGTTAGGGTTTGAGTTGGGGTTAGGTGTTAGGTTTATGGTAAGGTGTTAGGGTTAGGGATAGGGGTAGAGATAGGGGTAGAAATATTGGTTGGGGTTAGGGATAGGGTTAGGGTTGTGTTAGGGTTGGGGTTTGGGGTTAGGATTAGTGTAAAGGTTATTGTTAGGGCTAGGGATAGGGTTGGGGCTAGGTCTGGGGCTCGGGTTGGGGTTATGGTTGGGGTTTAGGGTTAAGGTAAGGGTTAGGATTAGGGTTGGGGTTTGGGGTTGGTGTTAGGGGTTGGGTGAGGGTTAGGTTCAGGGGTTGGGATAAGGTTAGGGTTAGGGTTATGGTTGGGATTTGGGAGTTTGGGGGTAGGGTTATGGTTGGGGTTAGAGCTAGGGTTGGGTCTGGGGCTGGGGCTAGGGGTTGGGGCTGGGCTGGGGCTGGGTTAGGATTAGGGTTGGGTGAGTTTTAGGATTAGCATTAGGGGTAGGGGTAGGGTTGGGTGGAGGGTTAGGGTTAGGGGTAGGAGTAGGGTTAGCTTTTGGGTTGGGGTTTGGGGTTAGGGGTAGGGGTAGGGTTAGGGTTAGGGTTGGGGTTAGGGTTGGGGTTAGGGTTGGGGTTAGGGGTTGGGGTTAGGGTTAGGGTTGGGGTTGGGGTTGGGGGTTAGGGTTAGGGTTAGGGTTAGGGTTGGGGTTAGGGTTAGGGTTAGGGTTAGGGTTGGGGTTAGGGTTAGGGTTAGGGGTTAGGGTTAGGGTTGGGGTTAGGGTTAGGGTTGGGGTTAGGGTTAGGGTTAGGGTTAGGTTAGGGTTAGGGTTAGGGTTAGGGTTGGGGTTAGGGTTAGGGTTAGGGTTAGGGTTAGGGTTAGGGTTGGGGTTAGGGTTAGGGTTAGGGTTAGGGTTAGGGTTAGGGTTAGGGTTAGGGTTAGGGTTGGGGTTGGGGTTGGGGTTGGGGTTAGGGTTAGGGTTGGGGTTAGGGTTGGGGTTGGGGTTGGGGTTAGGTTTAGGGGTTAGGGTTGGGGTTAGGGTTAGGGTTAGG